>JAQMYG010000015.1:1115517-1123017 GCA_030014215.1 Clariallabes teugelsi | reverse complement strand
CGGAGGCGTTTAAACGGATTCTCTTTATCATTTGCAAACCACTGTGTTTCACATCATTAATCATGATCACGACCTCGCTGCAGAAAAAAAAAAAAATGAAAACGATGAAGTTCCCGAGCAGGTGTAGGGTGCGAGTCGAGCCCCGAGGGCCCGGGAGCGGCGCTGAGTCCGTCAGCAAAGCGCAGCCGTCTGAAACGTGAATTTAACAAACTGCACCTCAAGCAGAAAAGAAATTGGACGTGTCTGAGTCTGACGGGGGGACAAAAGGAAAAGCGGACGTGAGCAGTCCGCCTGGTTGGAAGCGAAAAGCCATTTTCTCGAGCTGTAAAAATGGCCGACGTCCTTCATCTGCACAGGAGCGTGAATCAATACGTCCGTAATTGCTTGTGCATTGAAGATCTTCTGCTGGGTCGAGATAGGAGGAGTGTGTACGTGTGTGTACGTGTGTGTATGTGTGTGTGTGTGTGTTGGGAGTTTGAATTGTGTAACGCCATCAGTGCGACTCTCAAATGCATAAAGATAGCGACCATAAGAGTCACCAGCTAGAGGTTTTATTTCAGGATTAAACACGATTAAAAATTAAATGTTCTCGCAAATCACGTCTAGGCAAAATCGTTGCAGTGAGATTTTTATCTTTATCTGTGATGGAACATATAAATATAAATAATATCAATGAATTTCTGTCGAGAAGGGTTGAAACATAAACTATGATGTAATGCTATGAACTAATCGAGAGGGTGTAAATACTTACGCTGGGTATAATGAAACAAATAACAAATACTTACTCAATTTACAAAAATAAAATAAAAATCGATACGTATATTGATCTCGCAAACGAACAATAATATCCTTGATTCTCAAATCTCACTTTTCTTTTAATTTTAAAAGTCGTACATTTTTTTAGGCCTCAGTCTTTTCATGAATAAATAAATAAATAAATAAATAAATAAATGTTGTAATGTGAAAAGGTTTTCACGTCCAAACCAAGATTAAAATTCCCTTCAGATTTACAAAAGTTTCTGGATTTACTCATACTCAAACGCGTGTGTGTGTGTGTCTGTGTGTGTGTGTGTGTGTGTGTGTTTATACAAATCAATTCAGATTCGTGTTAACGAGCACTTTTACATTAGTGTTTACAACTAGCCACGCCCACAAAGCACCAAAAATGACGACCCATGTCTGAACCCTGGCCGCCGCCTCAGCTCATCGGCTCCTGAACCTCCTCACACACACGGGACTCCTTCCTCTTCATAACCTCTTTTAAAAGCCCTGTTATTGGAATCCATTATAAATTATTAATACGCAGGAAATGGAGTAAATGTGATGTCAGAGTGATGATGTAATCTTATCGAATGATGCACCATGAAGCCAAACAATCTCCTGTTTCTACGTATATAGCGGGACGTATTGTTCCCTTAACTAACTTAATATTTCTTGCATAAAAAGCGAATAAACATATAAATAGGAATGTAAATAAGGTAAATAAGTCGATCTGATTGTTTTTTTATTCAACTATTTTACTGTTTTAAAAAATCTACAATAAAAAATTTAAAAAATTCAATAAACCCTGTTTATGAACTCCACCTGGAGTATATACTGTATGACTTCTCCCCGGTACTGTCGTTAACTTTCTCATCTCTTCATAAACACCCCCGAGTCGGGCGAGATGTAAAAGTGAAACTCCTGACACGGTCTGCATCTTTCATTTCACTTTTACAGTAGTTTCGTCTCACCAGTTCACTCTGTTTGTTAAACCAACACATTTGCAGTAGTGCACATTTCATGGCACATTTTCTCCAAGTTGTGATCCTGAGCCTCGCCGTCATTTCAATCCTGATCTAAATTAATAGATATAACTTCAAATAGACCGAAGAGAGCGCGGTTGCAGAACAGACGAGCCGCAGACCGGCACATTAATTCCGTTGACTAGACACTCGAAAAAAAGGCTCATTTTACATTTCCAACCTTAGGATTTGCATTTATTTACAATAACAGGTCTGACATCGTTCTACTGCTCTGGATGTTCCTGTGATTTTAATATAAGAGATAAACCCGTTAGGAACAGATCACAGACGGAGTGACGTCGCCTGCGGGACCTCGGTGTTGGAATCTTCTCCACCTGGAGCTCCAGTCTGCTCGCGCTCAGCACGGGTTCTTCTGCCGAGAGCGTGGGGACGCGATGCTCCTCCAGCATTTACGCTTTTATTCGAACTCCAGTGAGACCATTTCTCCATATTTTGCTTCCTGAGCTCCAGACTTTCTTGTTTTTATTGTAGACTTAAGGAACAGTTCTCCAGGCTTTTGTCTCTCATGTTCACTCCGTCCCTGTACCTGAGCTGTCTCAGAGGAATGTCTTGTGTTTGTTCAGCCACAAAGTGACCTATGAATCATTCAAACATAACAAAACATCTAACTTACGGCCTGAACCTGATGATCAGGTCACAGTAAAAACACGTGTTTACATTTCTTTCATTTAATGAAAATCACCGGGAATCACCAGGGACACTCGGTACTAATGATACCTACAGTACAGTCGAGTTCCGGGTCAATTCATATTGCGTTCATGTTTGTATCACAATTTTGTAAATATCCTTACGATATTATTTTATCCTTAAATGTTCTTATGATATATGATTTTATTAGATTTTTTTAGATGTTGTAACAATTCTAAACTCAGCCAGTAAATCACAGAGACTTTTGCACAGTACTGGAGCTCATAATCTCTATTTGCTAGTTTATGCAAATAGAGTTGGATCCCAAATTGCCCATAGTGTGTGTGAAAGTGTGTGTGTGTGTGAAAGTGTGTGTGTTTGTACCCCACCTCATGTGTGAAGTCTCCAGGCCTCCCAGGACCCGGTACAGTTTTACGCTATAGAAAATAAATGAACTCAAGCTGGAGTTAAATTTAATGAAGCTCTTTAAACTCACTTCTTAACATCGCAACCTCAAAACAAATGTTAGCTTTAAACGCTGGAAACAATTTTCAAACATTACTGAAGTCATGGTTTATTATTTCAGCTGATTGAATTTAAGTGCGAAAGTTAAATTAAGTACAAATTTAAGCTAAAATGGTTCAGGAAACTTTTCACAGCAACAATTCAGCCAACAATAACGGTGTGTTTTTCTACAAACTCTCTGATTCGCGTGAAGTTTTTGCGTGAACACCTGAACATCATTTCAGTTGCACTTTATACTCGTTTTCTCACTTCTTTATAGTTGAGCTAGAACACACCGTCCCGGCCGCGGCCCCGCCTCCGTACGCGTCGCAAAACGTTTTTCTCAGTTTAGAAGTACAGTAGGTGTGTGTGTGTGTGTGTTTTTCTACCCTTTTGTGTTCAGCGATCAGTGATTAAGGATCAACTGACTAACAGAAGAAAATAGGAAAAACTGTGTGACACACGAGCCTCGCGTGCGACGTCAGGAATCGAGCAGCTTTATTTATCTTAAACCTGCTACATGCTGAATTAATCATGACTCGAAGAGACAAGAAGATCTCTATTAGATACACAAAAAGATGAAGCGTCGCAAAAAAAACCTGAATTGGAAAAAGCTAATGTTGTGACTGTACGAGTCGCCATGCCTCGTCATAGCGAAACTCCCGAATCCGTTCAGATTCCATTAGCGTGAGTAAAGCTGACCTGTGCCCTGAAAAAGCGTCATGTGACCGCAGTATACTGTAAATAAACCTGTTCCTGGAAGCGCAGGGAGATTATTAGAGGACCAAAGATCTCTGGTCAAGGATCAATCAGGGGTTTATTATTAAAAATAACTAACTTACTAACTAAATAAATCAAATCTCTGAGCAACACTAACTTTAATATTAAAACCGGAAACTGGAGACTCCTTCTAGAAATGTTTAATAGAAACCAGGAAGTGCTTTAAAAGTACGTTTGTTACAGCACGCATTGGCGCAAATTTTTTTTTTGCACATTCGTAACTTTTTTTCTGAAAACATGAATTGAATTTAAAGCAAAAGTATCTTAGTTTTATTTTTTATTAAAAAAAATTAAAATAATCGTAATGTCAGCACTAATAGATGTATTTCGCCAGGTTGTGTGTGTCGTGTTTTGTAGGAGTGTGTGTGAGAACGGTGTTACGAGCTTGTTTTGTCATATTTACAGAAAATTCATCCACACCTTCTGACCAATCAGAGTCCAGAACTCAGTATATATAGCACACAGGACAGCACATTCAGATAAACACAGACAAACACAACTTTAAAGTCTAGTCGTCTCTTAAATTCTCTCTCTCTATCCCTCTCTCTCTCTCTCTCTCTCTCTCCCTCTCTCTCTCTCTCTCTGGTATGCAAATGCTTGGCAGATTCAAATCAGTGGGCTGCAGGAAAGTGACAGCACCTGCATATTTCCTGCTGTTCGTATGCGTGTGTGTGTGTGTGCGTGTGTGTGTGTGCGTGTGTGTGTGTGTGCGTGTTATACTAATATGCAGAAACACTTCTGCCTTCAGCTTGTAAATGGTTGCAGAGTCGTTTGCTGTACAGAGGAAAACTACCAGCACACCGTCTGTGTTATTGAGTTCGTCTGTGGCCTTTAAAGCCTTTAAATTGCTTCGTCACCACTAATTACCGTCTCATCTTATAGCAATAAAAATTCACAGTTAATAAGCAGCAGATGGACGAAGGAGTCAAAGGTTGATCATTAATATAGAAACGTAAATGTTCTTTGTAGGTTTAAAAATCAGTCTGGATAACTGCAGTTTAACTGCTGAAAATATTTTATTAGGATTAATATAATAATAATATAATAATAATAGTAATAATAAGGCGGCGCAGTGGCTTTAGTGGTTAGCACCCCTCGTCTCACACCTCCAGGGTCGGGGTTCGATTATCGCCGCGAGGTCTGTGTGTGTGTGTGTGTGTGTGTGTGTGTGTGTGTGTGTGTGTGTGTGTGTGTGGAGTTTGCATGTTCTCCCCGTGCTCTGTGGGTTTCCTCCAGGTTCTCCGGTTTCCTCCAACAGTCCAAAGACCTGCAGTTTGGGCAAATTTGCGTTCCCAACTTATCCGTACCGTGTGAATGTGTGTGTGTGTGTGTGTGTGTGTGCACTGCGGTGGATTGGCGCCCTGTCCAGGGTGTACCTAAGTGGCACCCTGGGATAGGCTCCGCCCCCTGCGACCCTGAATACAAGATAAAGCGGTATAGATGATGAGTGAGTGAGTGACATAATATTATCAGTTCATTTAAAATTTTATCTTAGTCAATGTTTATACTTTCAATCTTTTGGTTTAATTTTAGTGTTTCATTTTAATTTTATATTTGTTTTTATCATATTCTTAAAGTTCTTTAATGTTATAATCTTGTACACCTTTATTCTAATCCTGCCGTTTTATTTATTGGTGATGTTGCATTCAAGTAAAGCCCTTTTGGTTTCATTGTAACCACAAAAAATGATAAACATCAATTTATATATAAATATCAAATTAATTAATTAATTATTTTAAGGCAAAAGGCCTAGCAGTGAAAAAACTATACATAAGCCTTAAAGTAAAAAAAAAAAAATCTGACAGTACAAAACTATTGCGTATCACAGAAATTGCTAAGTTTTCTTTGAAATGATGCGCCAAATACGTCTAATAAAACACTTTGAAATGTTACATACGGCCCCTTTAATCTGCCATCAGGACTGACGTAACGACTGCACTAATGCTTCTAATAATTTAAATACCGAGTAAATCTGTTGTGACACTCCTTATACACAGTCTTTATTTCAATCAGTAACTAAACATAGCAAATACACACACACACACACACACACACAGACACACACACACACACACACACACACACACGCTGAAGAGAGTTTCCAGGTGAAACTGTGCTATTCCATTTCCTGCAGCTCATGCAGTATACGGTCATTGTCCTCTGTTTTATCAGCACAGCCTTGCAGCCAGCAGAGGACACACACACACACACACACATTCCTGACGAGGCGTGGCCCATTCTGACAGTGAAACTGTTTAGTGTGGGGGAAATGGCATTGCTCTCAGTCTGCTCTTTACACACATGGTTAAGTGCGGTCGAACGCGGCTCCGCCTCCTGATTACAGGTCGAACGTTCAGTCATACACACCTGCTCTTTTTAAAGCGGCAGTACGCTGTTATTAAAGGTTCTTCTAGCCAAGTAACAGCCATGTTAACGCTAATATCTAATCAGCCAATCACATGGCAGCGCTGGACAAGACAACGTGCTGAAGTTCAAACCGAATATCAGAACGGGTGAGAATGGTGATTTACGTGACTCTGAGCATGGTGTAGTTGTTGGTCTGAGTATTTCCCAAACTGTTGATCTACTGGGATGTAACCACACACCCATCTCTAGGTGTTTTACAGGGAGGAGAGAAAACACCCAGTGCGGGCGGCTCTCAGGGTGAGAATGTCTTGTTCCTGACACACAGGGTGTCGCTCATGTCGGCTCAGAACAGGAAACTGACGCTACAGGTCACATGGGCTCACCAAAATCAGACAATAGAAGATCAGTAGTTCCGCTCCTGACCGTGTCCATCCCTTTATGAGCGCAGGATAATACGCCATGACACAAAATCATCTCACACTGGTTTCTTCAGCATGACAGTGAGGTCACTTCATTCACACGTCCTTGGGGCTGTTCAGTGCACGTTATAACATCAAAAACATTTGTATTGTTTGTTTGTTTCTTTCTTTTTTTGGTAAAGACTTTTTATCTAATTTCTATCTCGGAAGTGAGCCGTGATCACGCTGGACCACTTGCCTAGGTGCACAGAGCGCTGTTTTAAAGCGGCAGGACTCACCAAACCTGAAGTGTTATTATGAGATTTAAAATTAAAGGAGCAGTTGGTCATTTTAGCGCCCTCTACTGTTTGCGCAGTGCATGTCTGGTGCACGTAATTAACACCTAATGTCCAGCGTTTAGAGGGTTAGTGCAGAAGGATGGCGCCGTTGCTCGTCCCGCTCAACGCTTAAATGCTGAAGTGCGCACGCAGCAAAGCGATCAGTGCTCGATCTAACACTGGAGACCACAGGGGACGCGACCCGCCCCAGGCCTCAGCCAGAAACAGCTGAAAGCAGCATTTCTACTGTAACTGCAGGAGATTAATGCAGTCGAGGGCCGCACTCCTCTCTAAAGTGAAGCAGAGCGCGATAAATAATAAAAATCTCTACAAATAGAAGAACGCTCTTGTCTTTACGTTGGTCAGAACTCGTTCTTTCAGTGAGATCTTTATGTTTCATACACAGGAGGACCAGAAACCAGACTCTGAAACATTACTGTCTGTATGTCTGTCTGTCCAACCAGATTATATCACAGCATCACGCAAAAGTGTCCGGACAGAATTTAATGAAACTTTTGCACCATCAGTGAATCTAAATGTGGAGTAAAAGTGATGTTCTGAACAGTTATGTGTTGGATTTAATAATCTACTTTATAATAATCTACTAATGCGCTACTGTCTCAATGGAAACAAACACCTGCACCAATAGATATTAATTAGAAAAGATAAAGTGAATATTTT
>JAQMYG010000015.1:1003878-1023815 GCA_030014215.1 Clariallabes teugelsi | reverse complement strand
ACGAGTCTAAGAATTTCATTACGGTAATGATGCCTCATTGTTATCTGTATATGACAATAAAACTTGAAACTTGAAACTTTAGCTAACTAGCTAACTGGAATCGTTCTAGTTTAACTCACAACAAGAAATGCCGAAGTCGACACGGGATGATGTGTAGGGTGCGGATGATGGAGCTCAATCTAATGGAAAGTAATATTAGCATATAAAATTAGCATTAGCCACCTTAACATTTAAGCTAAGCTAAAGATAAGCTCAGGCTAAAGCTAATGCTTATGCTTGTGCTAACTGAGGTAAATAGGTATGTTCCAAACAACAGCCAGGCTCCAGTCGATCTGCACATTTGCCCCCCCCCCGGAGTGAGATCAGGAGCCTGAACTCTCAATAAACTGCACTTCAGAATCTCACAGCAGCTGCGAGGGATTATAAAGTGTCTTATGGTACAGATGCGCTCCAAAACAGACCAAAACTGCTATTATTCATGGTTTTATATCAGGACCTAAAAAAAAATTATTACTGGATTTAAATAATGTTGTTTGTGCTGTTGCATGCAAAAGTTTGTGCACCCTTTGAGAACAATGAAAGCAGAGATGATCACAACTAAACAGGCTAATTTTTCTATTTGTAGAATCATAGAAACATTTTTATACCTAATGATTAGGTCTTAAATCTGCGTTATGCATTATGATCAATACATATAAATAAATTTTGGGGGGAGAGTTTTTTTTTTTTTTTTTTTTACACCTAATTAGACTTATCTGATCATCTTTGAGTTGCATTTATTTGAGGGGCAGTGGTGGCTCAGTGAAGGCCAGTGGTGGCTTGGTGTATTATGGCTCTGAGTTATGGATCGGAAGATCGGCGGTTCGAGCCCCAGCTCCGACAGGTTGCCGCTGTTGGGCCCTTGAGCGAGGCCCTTAACCCTGTCTGCTCCAGGGGCGCTGTAAAATGTAAAATGTCTGACCCTGCGCTCTGACCCCTGCCTACTAACAAGAAGCTGGGATGTGCAAAGAATAAAGAATTTCACTGTGCAGTAATGTATGTGTGACGAATAAAGGCTGAACTGAACTATTTAATAACTGTTAACCATTTTTTTCTTTTCACATATTTTTAACTTTAACTTATATTTACTTTCATTCAAATTTATATACGGTTTATTCTGTCAAGTTTAAATCCTTTATTTAGTTCAGTTAAGCAAAAATCGATTGAAGATTTTGTGAAACTTGAAGACTGAATAAGCAGTTCCAAAAACAAATCCTGACATTAATACAAATTATCTACTATAAACAAATCTTTTCAAATTACACAATTGTATTGCCACCTTGTAAAAGAAAAAAGAAAAAGCAAACATGTTGTTGACTGTTTTAGGCGACTCGTTGCACTGGCTGAGTTGCATTATTGGAGAATTTACATCCTCTACACCTAGGTGGCGCTCTCTTACCAGTTTGTTGCAAAACTTATGAGTAAAAGAAGAAAAAAGAAAGATTTTTGATTTGCTTCACCTCCACGTGATATGGGTAACAAACAAAAAAAGATGCCCAAAAAGTCACATTCGTTCATACAGTATTAGCTTTTTATCAACAGCAAATTACAAATTCATGAAATGCATTTAAATATTATATTTATTGTAATAATTATAACATATTTCAATATTTAGGGCCTAAGTACTATGACATCAGCTCTATGTCATTATAAGTGTGTGAAGGGTCCTGTTGTTTTTTTAGGTTTTTTTTATCTGGGGCATTTTGGGGGCTTTAACATGCTTAAAAACCCATGGAAATTGGCAGACAGGATGGAATCTGCTGCCATTAGGATGCCTGAAAGTCTGGGCCCTCACATGAGATTTTGCTGCATAGCTCACACACACTTGCATGTATGCACGTGAAACCCGGTACACATTTAGAGCTCATTGAGCTAAACAAGTTTTGCATTGCATGTCATGGGCTCAACAGGAAGTCAGTTATTTTGGGTCATTTGCAAAATTAACCCAATGGAAATTTATATACTGCTCTTACGGGATTTATAAGATTGCCACCAAACCGGGCCTATCTGATCTAATGACATTGAGGATTGAAGGATTTTTTATTTCTCAAATGGGTCAGCCATGACGATGCCTTAAACTTATGCTGAAAAGTGGTTAATAACTTTCTGTGTGACATTGTATTGAGTGACATCATATTGTGACATCATAGTGTGATGCTTTTTTCCAGCCACACACTAAGAAGTCACATGTTTCACACACACAGACACACAAACACACACATGCATGCACACTTATGAGTGCTTGGGCCCGCTCATCGTTGCTTGCAACAAAATTTATTAAACATTAAATATATATAAATATTAAAATATTAATATTAATAATAATTCCTCCTGACGCTCCTGTGCTATCACACATCAGATCTGGGAATCGAAAGGCTTTATGGAAGGATTAATTTTCAAACATTTTATGTTGGAGATGATTATTTGTGTAGATAATTTTTATATAAAAAGATCATGTTCCTGGTTTTCATCCACAAACCTCTAAACATTTCCACTAAGCTGTGGATGTTTCGTATTCAGAGGGAGTGATTGTCTTTATCAGTTTCATGTTGTGTGACAGAACAATGCAGGCTATTGTTAGTGCCTTGGCGTGTGCCTGGACTGAGAGGAGCTACCAGCTTTCCTCACTCTGAAAGCAATCTGTGACTGATTTCACCCAGACACGCACATTTCCAGTCCCATGAAGCGAGCCAAGATCCTACAGGAAAATATCAGGGGAAAAAAAACTTAAATTACAATAAGAGCAAATGTTGTTGATGTAGATGTTGATGTTGTGTTGCCGCAGATGGGATTAATTAATTGGTGTAAGAATGTAACCGAGCTTTGCGTAAAGTTTGGAAATGTTCAGCTATACAGTGATGACTGCAACAGACAAACACCTCCAGGTCGGGCTTTTTAATCATAAAGTGTAAAATTGTGTAATGATAATGATGTTTTTTTTTGTGTTGTGTTTTACTTTTTTTCTAAATACACTTACCTTATTATTAAAATATATTTTTCATTTGAGATGGCACAATAACATAGTAGATAACACTGTGGTCTCGCACCTCCAGGTTCCAGGTTCAATTCCCACCTCGGGGTCTGTGTGCATGGAGTTCTCCCTGTGCTTGGTGGGTTTCCTCTGGGTACTCTGGTTTCCTCCCACAGTCCAAAGACATGCAGACTAGGTAAACTACCATTTCCAAGTTGCCCATCCAAATGACCTCATGCCCCCTGGGATAGTCTCCAGGCCCGCCGCGACCCTGTATACAGGATAAGAGATATAGAAAAGAAGTGAGAGAGATTTTTAAAATCTGTTTGAATGCACTGGTCCATTCAATTTCTTTTTCAGGACAATTGGACACACACATACACACACACACACACACACACACACACACATTGTGTGGAAAATTTACATATTTTATTTGCTAAAGACAAAGAAAACATTCTAAACACACAACAACAGCATATATTTCCATAAAAACCCCACACATTGTTAAGATTAAGATTGCTTTATTTGCCACATGTACCTTTCAGCACAGTTTTTTTTAGCATTGCCCAGTTAGAAAGCTGCATCCTCAATCAAGAAGTGCTCCAAGAAGAGCCTCCATATAACAAATCAGCCCTATGTCATTATAAGTGTGTGTAGGAGAGTACGCCTCGCTGGTCACGTCCTCCAGGTAGAGGTGCCTTTGAGATAGATGCCGCTCTGATCCAATAGTAAAACGTCACCGGGATGCTCTCAAAATACATGGAGACGCACCTTCATTGAGGATCTGCAGATCCTGGACATTGCATGAAATGATGAAAGGATCTTATCACCTGATATGCTACTTAGCATAAGGGGAACTAAGAAGAAGCTAGAAAGCTACAGCGCCCCCTGGAGCAGACAGGATTAAGAGTCTTGCTTAAGGACTCAACAGGGGCAGTTTGGCAATGCAGGAGCTTGAAGCCCCGATTTTCCAATCTTAACCATCTTTGCAAGCACTCCAAAATAAACTTACAAGGGTGTTGGTGGATCAGTGGTAGTTTCTTGCCTGCCATACAGAAGGCACGCCAGGTTTAATTGCCAGCCAAAGCCCGAACCCTAGCTGGTCCCAAGCCCAGAAAGATGGAAGGGTTTACCAAAGATGTGTACCAAGTTCTGTGCGGATTAGCTGTTCTCCTGTGACGACCCCTTGACAGGAGCAGCTGAAAGACAACAACTAAATAAAGTTAACAGAGATAATAAGCCCTAATGCAGAACAACTCTGCAATTATAATTTCAAGTCCTGTCAATAAGAGACATTCTTCTCAAAAGTTTTTTTTAATTCATTATCATTCCTGTGTGCAGGTCGGTCCATTACCATGAACCGTTGTTTAAGTGCAATTCAGTTCTTCATTCATTCCTGATGATCAGGCTACAGGTTCTCATCCACATCTCATTAAAACTTTCCTCTGGCTATACACTGAGGGAAAATCTTCTTGCATGACATATCCATCCTTGGCAATTCTCTGCATTCGTTGCCGCCAGGAGAAACATCTGGTCATAGGTCAGTTATTATACACCTTCCGTCTCCAAGCAGAGAAGAACCTTTTACTAATTTGAGAGGAATTGCATCATCAGGGGTGGACACCACTCCGCCATGTGCAAAGAGCAACTCAATGGTGGCATCTTTTACAGACGTATAAGAACTGATTGAAAAATAAGAAGTTTCACAATGGAGCACTGGAGAAAGAACTAGCCGACTACTGTAAGTACAGTAATTGTCACTGACTGTGAATAACGGCTTTCCTTTGGTTTGACACAATTAATTCAGTGTTGGTTCTTTCAATGAGATGTGTGTTAACTGTTTCTAAAAAGCTGTGAAAATGAATGATGCTAATAAAAAAGTATTAAATTATTTTCAAGGAAAGGCTTCCGCTGTACTAAGAAGATCATGAAGTGGATCTCAGTTTTATTAAGTGGACCATACAGTAACTGCTGGAAATTTCTGCAACTGAGATTTGCGCAGGGTCAAATCTAATCTGGAATATGAGGATGTTTCAAAATATTTATTATCTAAGGCTACAAGCACTTTTCAATATAAGTTGGTTGGTTGGTTGGTTGGTTGGTAAATTGGTGGGGTGGTGGGTGGGTGGCAGATTGGAGTCATTAGCAGATCAATTGCTAGACCAGTTGTTTGTTTGTTTAGTAGGCTAATTTCAGTGGTTGCTTGATTAGTTGAGTTTTTAGTTAGTGGGTTAATTTGAGTAGAAAATTGGTTGATGAACTGGTGGGTGGGTTAGCAGGTTGCTTTGAGTGGTTGAATACAATGGTTGGTAAACTGGTTGGTGGATGGGCTGGTTGGCTAGTAAGTTGATCTGAATGGTTGGTTGATTGGCTGGTGGATGGGTTAGCAGGTTGATTTAAATGGTTGGTGGATTGGTTGGTTAGTAGGTTAAGTGAGTGGTTTGTTGGTTGATTGGTTGACTTTTGTGGGTGGTTGGTCCTATAGATCGATTTCAGGACGATTGTTTGGTCTCTTAGTAAGTTGATTTTGGTGGTTGGATGATTGGATGGCTCTTAGGTGGAGTGAGTGGTTGGTTGGTTGGTTGGTTGGTTGGTTTGGTTGATTTTTGTGGTTGGTTGGTATTATATGTTGATTAGAGGAGTTTGGTAGATTGGCTGGTTGGCTGATGTAAATGGTTGTAGATTGGTTGGATAGTTAAGTTATTGGGCAGATGGATGAATGGTTACTTGGTAGTCTGGCAGTAGGTGAATTAAGAGGTGAATTAATGGATGAATAATTTGTTGACTGGATGCTTGGATGGATGCTTATGTGGACACTTGAATGGATGGATGGATTGATATTTGGTTGTTTTTCCTTTATTTATTTGTCTCTTTACTGCAACCAACCAAATGCCATGACCATAATGAGTCACTAGAAAGCACAGAAGGTTTTAATGCCATTAAAATAAATTCTTGTTTTCATATTCATCTGTCATACCCGCTGTTCATTAGGCTGCATATGGAACTGAGTATGGTGTGTCTTTTAACGTCACATCATTAGACTCACAAATCTCTGAAACTCCCAGAGAAACCAGAAACGAGTCCTTAGAGAGTGACAAAGTGTTCTTCTGTAGTACCACTTTAAATAACTTTCTCTTGAACCCTTTAATATACAGTATAGCATAGAGAGAGTACTGTACTGTATGTTCATCCACAAAGACTTGTTTGTGGACGGCTCACAATTCCTTCCTGCAGTAAATAACAGCGTGAGTTGGATCTAATCCGGTGAAACTACAGTTTAAACATATCCTTTCTCTGAGAGAGAGAGAGAGAGAGAGAGAGAGAGCACATATTAGGACCCAATCAGAACAACATCATGGTGTTTATTTCCTTTTGCCAGTTGCATGGCATGTTAGATGGATTCCAGATAATTCTCAGCTACTTAGTGAAATATATTGTTATTGTTGCTAGAGTTAATGAGAGCACAGAGAAATAATCAGTCGCAAAGATCATTAAAGCTAAGTTTGATGTTTGGGGGGAAATAAAATATTTCAGAGATTTTCAGTAAATGGAAACCGCACAGTAATTTACAGGCAAGTAGGGTTCTCTTATTGCTTTTTATAGCTGTGTGGCCAATTATTTAGGACATGTATAAATAATGCTTTTAATATGTAAGAAATAAAACACTCACAGTCATGCTGTTAGAGCGAAGTCGCTGTTACCACCCTGAACTTAATCATTTTCATATTTCACTGTATCTCCGAGTGTTCTGTTGTTCTTATTGCAAATTATAACAAGAATGACACATCAAACGGTTTATTCACTTATAATTACAGTTAAAGTCGCAGAACAAAAATAACACAATTGCAAATATCAGGTTTGATCATAATGTTTTCTGGGTGGAATACAGCTGGAGGTCAAATAATCCCTGAGCATGTTATCTAACAACGGCGAGCAAGTTTTGTCGGCTTGTATTTTAACAATAGCTGGAAAAAATATGAGTTTGTATGAGTGTTACTTTAAAAGTTTTAGCATTAAGTAATGTGAGCGGTTTTGCCGACACATGCAGGCTTTTATATAAGCGTTGAAACATTTATAGAAGGAGTCTCCAGCGTCAATGGTTTGTAAGGACAGAGTGAGTTTACGTTTTCTTGGTAACTTGACAACTTCACGAGACAGACTGGTGAGGTAATGACTGTTTATAGCAGCTACAAGTCTATGAAACATCCAAACTTACTTCTAATTTGTACAATATGTAAAGTACTTTTATCTTCTTAAACCTTAACGCCAATTAATTCTCTCTTTTTTTCTTTGTTTAACCTCCAACACTTTTTCTTTCCTCTTCACTTGTTTTTACCCGGGTGAACTCTCTGCCCCTGACTCGTCCCGATTCTCACTCGTGTGTGGAGGAAATGTGGCTTGATTTAACCCTCCTAATCCAGTTGACACAGTCTGCAGTGACAGGAGGCCTGGATCTCTCCGCTCTTATTCTCTCTTTCTCTTTTCCTTCTGGTTTGAGTCAAATACAACATGAATAACTTAGCAACAATGGTCAGTGTATGAGGAGAAATTTTGCCATCATTCTGTGATTCTTTTCTTTAAAAAGAGCCATTGCGACCTCCACTGTTTCAGCCAATCAGATGTATTTATGTAAAATGCTAAGCTGAAGGAACCTTGTCAGGGTTCCTTTTTCTATTGATCTGTTTTCTGATCTGTAAAGCTACAACATTCATTCATTCATTCATTCATTCATTCATTTTCTATACCACTTATCCTGTGGAGGGTCAGAGGAAGCCTGGAGCCCAAGAGATTTCGGAGACGTGGTGGGGTACACCGTGGACAGGGTGCCAATCCATCGAAGGGCAAGTTACAACATGATTTAATACAAATAAATGTCAATGACAATTTCCTTTTATTAATATACAACATTAGATATGAAGTTTCTGTAAAAAATAAATGCTAGTTGGTATGTACATAGAGGGTGCTCACATGGGCCGTGTTTATTTGTTTATTCTATATTTCATTTTCATTAATCCATCTTGGGTTGGTCAGTCTTTCAGTGAGAGGGATCAGAAGCTGGATTAGGCTGGTGCAGGTCAAAACAAGAAGCACCATCCATCTATCCATCTATTATCTACTGGTGGTGGTGCGCGGGTCTGGACCCTATACCAGGTTACTCAGGGCACAAAGTGGATGGGGTGCCAACTCATCACATGGCACAAGCACACACACATCTCAGTGTTTCTCACACATACACAGTGTGTCAACGGAGGAGGCTTCAGACATCACACTGAACATCAGGGTTTTCTGATACATTATGTAGAACCAAAGTTAGCATTACCTTTAAAACATTAAAAAATACTGTTATAAACCATGAAACATACAAAATAATCCCTAATTACTCTGTTTCTTCTTCCAATTAAGACAAATAGAGACGGTTGGCATGTGAGAGACCTTCAGGTCAGCGAAGGTGCTGAACCAAGGCGGAGCGCTTTCCCAGAGAACATACCGGAAAGATTATCGCATGGTCAGTTATAGCCCTGATCCCGTCACTCATGTCTATAACACACACACACACACACACACACACACACACACACCGAATCTCTAAGGAGACATACAGTACATCTGGAGCTTGTAACACGTCCTAATAAAGACAAATATGAACAGAAGGACATGTTCGGAGACGAGCTACTACAGAAACCATGGCTGTTCTTCATCCTCAAAGCAAGTCTGAAACTGATTCCTCAAGGCTCGCATGGGAGTTGAGATGAAATGTGGAAAACATGCGCACACACACACATACACACACATAAATATCTTCTATAATCCTCTATAATACATACAAGTCATATGTAAAAACCTCTAGGGGAGAATATTTTTTTCTGAGAGAACATGCAGTTCATATCGATCTGGGAGATGGTGATGGGAGGCAGGAAAACCCTCAGGTGCTCCATCTAACACCATCTCGTCTTGTCTTGATGCTATAACACAAGACAGATGCTGAAGATTAGCGAAGAATCATGGAGGAGCCTCCACCGTAGTACTGCACCCAAGATCTGTTCATGAAGGTCAGACTGGAAGCGAAGAACTGTAGAGGAACCAGTAGGAGCAATGGAGGATCTTTAAAAAATATATTAAATTTAAGACAGTTGTAAAGTGTTAAGCAATTACATCAGGTTTAAATAAATGCGTTTCCATAGAAACATCTCGTTGACGGGGACTTGTACGGCAAGCGCTTTAAATGAACAGAGTTTTTAAAAAACTTCAATATGGTGAGAGACTCTTTAAAAAGTGTACGGAAGGAGTCTCCAGTGTCAGTGCTTTTTTTTTTACAATTCGTTTTCTGATATTTTCAGGACGGAGGAGTTAATGTTTCTTTTCAGGTTTCTCGGTAACACAGCAAACTGTGTTTTTATCTTATCATTTTCAAGAAAGAGAAAAGAAGAATAGAAGGAACGAAGGTCTGTAGCCGCTAAAATGTACGTGAGAACTGGATGAACTTGTTTCTCCGACGTTCCACACCGTTAATGTGTTGTTCTTATGTTCTAAGAGATTATCGCACGCACACACACACACACACACACACACACACACACACACACACACAGTCCAGAGAGCTTCAAAGTGACCCGGATTATTAAAAAAGTTATAATCAAACCTTCATAGCTATAAGTTAATAAAGAACGCTGATGGATTGAATCCAAATTGCGTCTTTAAGTTTTTAAGGATTTTTTTTCCCTCAGTTCCAGTTACACCAGCATTAACGCTGCTTATGCCTGGATCCGTTCACCCACTGCTCTGTAATCAGTCATCCTTAAAGTATCCTCATATTATCCTTTATGATTTGGGGTTTACAAAATTACACACACACACACACACACACACACACACACACACACACACACACACACACACACACACCCTTTTAGAAGATCTTTCAGGGAACTTCAGTACTTTATTGGAAAGAACTACTTCTTGTTAATGAGCTCTTTGTACACTAAAAAAATCAGCTTTTTATTAAAATTCCTGTTTTATTATTTCATCATTCTGCTTCATGTTCCCAGAGTTCAGATGTCCCACTGCGGTGAAAATGAACGAAACTTGAATCAGTGCTAACCGATGGATGCCGTGGAGTGGGTGAGTGGATGCCGTTCCCTGGCACTCGGGTGTGGATGGAGAGGGGAAAAAAGTAGAAGACACATGATTTCGATCTGTCTGAGAGGCACCAGGTCCATCCTTCCACCCAAAGTCATGAGTGATGCCAGAGACAGATGAAGTGTATGAAGAGGTGTTGGTTTGGAATTGAGCCAGAAGACCTAAAGGCCATGTTCATGAGGGCTTTTTGTTGTCTATCAACCACTCAAACACACCTCTACCACTGGGTTTTAGTAGGAACTCTGAATTGAAAAACAGCACCAAGTAAAAGTTAAAAAAAAAAAATGTGAAAGAACGGCAACCAACAGGAGACACTCTGGGCGGAGCTTCGGACATTCCCACTGGTGTTACAGAAATGAACCAAATTATCTGTACAGCACTAAGTTTACTTCTCTCACTGTAGAGTCTCGCAGGTTTCTAAGACACATCCAGGACATGTCCACTTTCAGATAAAAAGACACCGTATTCAGTGAGCAGTTTGTCTTGGTCAGGGTGGTGTTGGATCCAGAGTCAATCACAGGAATACTGGGACTGAGGTGGGAAAACAGCACTGACGGAACCCATGAGCCATCACTGGGCATCATGGACAATCTACTCTAGCTGAACACTCCACTGGCCAGCATGTTCTGGAGGAGGTGGAGGAAACTAAGGAACCCAGAGGAACCCTACATGGAAATGAGAACATGAGAAACTCCACACAGGCAGTAACCAGAGCTCAGGTTCTAGTGGAGGATTTAGTAGAACTTTGAATAGGTTTAAAATCCAGGATTTTTCTTCCCAGCGAGTGCATTATACCTTAAAAAGTCCATTGATTCAATTTTAATTTAAAACACAGAAGTGCAGGAAGAAATTAAATAAGCAATCTAATGCAGCCTATAAGAAGAGTGAGCAGATGATGACTGTGTTTTATCTCTTAATCACAAGATATCACAAGATATCAAACGATATCAAGGTATCAATCCCAGGAGCTCCTCCAGGGTCACTGTAGCTGTGTCTCAATTCTCATTCAGGGGCTTCGTCGTTTGAAGAAAGCAGGCTACACCACATGATGTAATAATATTAATAAGAGCCTTTACGCAGGGCTTCTGAGGAGGTCAGTGAAATAGGAGTCTGTGAGAGAGCTTATGAGACACGCACAGGAAGACCTTCCTGTTTGGAGATAGTGTGGGATTATTAATTGGGACTTAAAAGGAAACTAAATAAAAATAAAAACACAAAATAAACAGAGCTTTGCCATCTCCTGGAGACCTCATGGGGCTCTGGGAATAAAAAATAAACTTTCACGCCCTCACTGGATGAGTTAGCCCTTACTAAGGGCTTATGTGTCACTTACAGTATGTGCTATTTACATTTTAAATTGAGACTGAGAGCGAACGCTAGACTGATAGTATGCCAGTCTCTGTCTCTTTCTCAAAATGCTGGTTTCCATGTCAGTTGGGTCTTTTGCCATTGTCTTTTTTCTTGGACTGGTTTGTCTTGGTACCTAATGATCCCACGAAGTGTGCAGGTACGTATCAGGGTCCTTAAATAAACACCCCATCAAGTGTAGTGCATCCGCACTGATTGCACCTCTGACACGATCGCCTGGCAACCGTGCATTTAGATGGCCACAGCTCTGCCTGTGCAGAACTCCGTGGGGTAGCAGCCTGCGGTATCTTCTCATGACTCTGCCAATCACGAGACCCATGTTGTTACTACATGACAAAAAGAGATGTTTCAAAGTGTCGTCCTCAGGTCCTACGTCTACCATTGTCTCTTCTCTCGCTTGCAAAGAATGTCGGAATAGGTTGGGCCACAAAGGATCCCCCCATTGCATCCTTCATTGCTACGGGAACAAAAGCTGCATGTGAAAGAGCCTCCAAAAAGTGACACTGTGACGTCATCTGTCTTCAAATTTAGACACCGCTTGTGTCTTCTACAGAGCCGTTTCCTTTTAATAAAATAAAAGAACATCAGATGTGGACATGAATTTCGCCTTAAGCTGTTTCTTTTTTTCTCTTTTTTTTTTTATTTTTACAAATCTCCTTTTAATGTGCATGTCTCAGAAAAGCACAAAATGATTAGAGCACAACAAGAGCACATGTAGATCCTAACCTCGGGCTCTGTGACCTCAACGACATTCCCTCATAAATCCATCCTTTGAGTCTTTGAGTGTTATATCAGGTCGAACTGCTCAGGGAGTTGATTATATTGAGCTCTTAAGCCTCATAACCTTATAATAGATTTCCAGAGTCGGTGCAAATCCACGCACAGGTGGCAGCTGCTTCATCAGTGGTGATTCTGAGAAAGAACAAAAAATATCTCACACAAAATGTCAAGGCTTGCTTTTTAAAATAGACTCCAGAGAATGAAAAAAATGTTTGCTTTAATGTTGTGTTCATGTACCTGTAATGAAGATTTACATCTAAAGCTCTTAGGATCTAAAGCTCTTAGGATGTAAAGCAGTTCTGTTTACACGTCTACTGAGAGTGAGTTGGTGTCATGTGATAGAAACATAGAAAATATTTGTCCATATTGATGGATTTCCTGGTTAAGCCTCCTGTTTCTAATGTTTAGTCATATACTGTTTAAACTTCCAAAAAAAAAAGGTTGATCCAACTATTTAAAATATATTTTACCAATTGTTTATTACATTAATGTAGAACTAAAATGAATAAGCGAGTTGAACTTAACTGTGTAGTCTGTATACAGAATCAGAGTAACTCGTCAACAGTTATATGACTTGAAGCTGCAGAACTTACTGTATACAGTATATAATATACACTGCTTACTAGGCGTGTGTGTGTATGTGTGCATATTCCAGTCTAATTTCTATCATATTTATTCAGTTCATTGAGAAATCCTACGCAACTCATATCGTAACATCCGAAAGTCGTCCGTCGTCGCATATCAATTCAATTCACTCCGGTTTCTGGCTTAGACGTTATTTACACTGTCTCTTAGCCAGGCTGTCTCTGAGCACAGACAGAGAACGTCAAGATAGGACCCCGTTCTCAGCACACATGGAGATCCTGGGCTCGGGCTCCTCATGCAGTAACCCGGAGAACTCCGCTCTGTTTGGTTTGGATGATGCTACTCGTATATTTCAGATGATGTTCCTACATGTGACACGTCCTGATCCGCCCAAAGCTCCCGCCACCACAAACAGATGTGATATCACTGCTTGAGTTCTGTCTGGATGAAATTTGGACAAGCAAGAACTTTGGCTTAGGGAACAGGTAAATTTATTGTATAAAATAAACATTTCACTTAATAATTTTAGAAGCCAGGAATTATGAATTATTCATAATTTATCGTTATTCGTTATTATCATACTTACAAGAACCTCTAAAAAGCCCTTATTTCTAAGACTGCGTTTATTAACTAGGTAAGTGTGGAGTACACCTCACAAATTATTGCTAGTTAATTACTTTTTAATACCCAGAACTTCATTTTTAATACCCTTTTGGTATTCGTCTACTTTGGGGACTCTTATTCTGACACTTATTTAAGTTTGGTTTCTGATTTCACATTTTCTGTTTTGCATTGGTTTCTTTTATGCTTTAATTTGATTCTGGTGTTCCTGTGTTTGGTCCAATTTAAGAAGAAAATGTTTTACACTGGTTGACACAGTGGTGTAATGTTCAGCACTGTGGGTTCACACCTCCAGCGTTGAGGGTTCTAGTCCCGCCTCTGGTCTCCATGTTCTCCCCGTGCTTGTTGGGTTTCCTCCAGGTACTCAAGTTTCCACCTACAGACTTCCTGTGACCCTGTACAAGTTAAGCGCTTTAAAGAATAAGTAAAAATGTTCTTTGGTGGTTCTTAAGTTAAGTTTTCTTGAGAGTTCTAAAATGGCTCTTGAGGTGTTTAATTGATAATTAAAGGCTGTTAGGTTCCAAAAATGGTTGTGAAGTGTTCTTTAAGCAACCATTTCTAAGAGCCAGCCTTACCCAACAGAGCAGCCAAAGAACCCTTCAGTATAGTTGATGTTTCATGTCATTCTTACCATGTTCATTAATTTGGTACACATCAACCAAATGAAATTAGTTCTTCGATGGTTCTTTAAGTGTCCCCACTGACAGCAACCCTCTCACTGCCCTTGAACACAACCTCCCCTCTGTCAAGCTGCAGTCCTCTTGCCTTCTCCTCCTCCTTCTTCTTCATTCATTCTCACTGACATTCAAAAGCTGCCCTCCCACCTGTCCTGGTGCAGGCATAAATTCTACCCCATCATTACTTGATATGCTTCACCATAACTTTACCTGTCTAGCTTTGAATATTTCCCTCCCATTGACCAAAACTTACATTCTTTCTCCATTTTCTCCATGTCTTTTTGCATCCTATTGACGCTTCCAGACCCTGACTCCTTCCTACCACAGAGTTAGTCACAGACCACTCCTTACTTGACTCATCAAATCTTCTGCCACTGCATGCAACCTTGGGGTACCCCTGGACACTCAACTCTCCTTGCTAATCTGATACCCTCATGTCAAATTCTTCTCTACAACATCAGAATGATTCATTCATTTCTATCCACTCAGGTGCTTGTTCAATCCTTTATTATTTCGAAACTGGACTCCTGCACCTTGCTCCTGGCAGGTCTGCCTTTGAGCTCTGTTTGATCTCTGTACCTGATCCAGAATGCAGCTGCCCAACTTGTTTTCATTCATTCATTCATCATTCATCTTCTATACCGCTTTATCCTGTATTCAGGGTCGCGGGGGCCTGGAGCCTATCCCAGGAAGCTTAGGGCACGAGGCAGGGTACACCCTGGACAGGGTGCCAATCCATCGCAGGGCAAACTTGTTTTCAATCTTCCTAAATTATCCCACATCTCTCCTTTACTTTGCTACCTCCGTTGCCTTCTTGTAGCTGCTGCATCAGATTTAAAACTGTTTCTTGCTTTCAAAGCCAAAAATTAAGCAGTTTCCAGTTACCTCAAAGCAACTGGTCCCAACATCTGTCAGGATACAAGGAAGCCCTGCATCAGAACTCGACTCCTTCTGGAGCCTAGGTGGTGTAATGAAATTCCTCTAGATGTCCAAACAGCTGAGTCACTAGTAGTCTTCAAAGACAAGTCTTTAAATCAGCACGTCATGCTTTTTTTTAAAATACTATATAACCTCCTTAACAGAGTTTTAGACAGATGCTATTCTTAGTCCAAGACCTAGTAAACTAGTATCAGGATGTATTTATTGAGAGACTTCTAAGCATTTCCCAATTCTAAGTCACTCCAGATAAGGCATCTACTAAACGCCATAAATGTGAACTTGGACCACTTTTTGAAAGAGAACTATTAAAGGCTAAACAAAAGGAAACACCTAAGAACCCTTAGGTTCTCTAAATGCAGATGTTTCACATAAAACTCAAGTTTTCCTATTTCTATCTTTTCTCAAATAATTGAAATGAAATCATCCTTGTGAAGGAATTTTTTATTATTATTTCTTCTTTTTAACTGATAATAAAAATCAAACACATTTCAGGAACATTGCATACAGTAATCAGTTCAGTTTCTAAACTGCGTTGTGTTTTTTAACCGCAGCGGCATGACCACTTCACACAGCAGCTCAGCCGTCATAACCACAGCGGATCATTTTGCTGTAGAACAGTGATGACTGGTTCTCATTTAGCACGGAGGTCTCAGCCAAGACGGAGAGCTGAGCCAGCTCAGAGAGAAGCCGTGCACTCGGCTGCTTTGGCCCGAGGTCATTTGGGTCTGCAGTTTAGAGGTAATTAAAGTCTGGCCCGTGTCCAAGCAGCAACTTGGGCCAAAATGCACTTATTTGCAGAAGGAAACAGAACCAGGCCCAAACAGTGGAAGAGATCTCATTCGTCCTTCAGAGGAAGAGAGGGAAGCATGCCAAGAGCAACTACAGCTCAGGAATAAAATGTGTATGAATAAAAAGGCAATAAAAGCTGAAATATTTAATAAATGCTGAATGGGACGTTATGGATACGGTTAAGTGAAAAAAAGATGGAACCCATTAACTCTATCAGCTCTGGAGCCTTTTTGAGGATGGTGGCATTGATATTCTCCGGGTTTCATGGGCCTTAAAGCTGTAATACAGAACACACACAGTAATTCAGGTCATTCATTTCACATTCTGCAGAGGGAAAAAAAATAGACACAATGAAAACATGAGCGAAGCACTCCATGAAGCTCCACAGAGATTAGATCAGCTCTAGTTGAAGGGAAACAGCTCAACTTCAGCAGAACTGTAGAACACCAGAGCTGTTATTCCCCTGAGAAGAACTTCAACATCGTGTCCCAGATCTCCTCCACTGCACATCCAAGGATAGGGCCCCTAAAAAGCGCAGCCTGGAGACCACTCAAGGGGGCACAAGGGTGTACTCGGAGATTAGGAAGAAACAAATGCGCCGCGGACTCTCACGGAAAGGCTCGGCCGCGCTGGGAAGAACGCTCAAGAGGAATGTGGTGGTTTTGATAAGTCAGTGGTAGAAAACGGTCTACATTATTGTTGTAAATGGGAGTGTGTGTATGTGGGACCTTGTAGGATAGATTCTGGTCTTCATAAGCACATTTGTGATTTTGTGCAGAACATCGATAATTGAAATGGCTCTGTGTGATGTCATAGTGGGCAGGGCCAAAAAAAAGCAACATTATGGAAAATATTGGTTAAAAATACTAATTTATGTTCTTTTTTTTTTTTTTTAAAGAAGATGGATAAATAAACTAAAATTTGACAAACTCCATGAGAATTAGGAAAACAAATATTTTCACAGCAGTCTATACACCGTCAGGGATAATAAAGCTAGACGAGAGTGTGTGTATTTGTATGGAGAATTTGTTAGGTCATCTCCTTCAGGACCTGCAGTTCTGCAGAAACAGCCTGATGTGATCAACCCAACCTTTAGCGTGCAAACAACAACATCATGAGTGCATTGAGATCATGTGTTCTTGGGCTTTATTTTCTTGTCTTGTTTTATTTCCTGTAAACACGTGCTTGTTTACAGATCGTCCAGTAATCAATGCTCAGGGTGGATCTGATTAAATCTGCCTTCACCTGGAGGGCGAATAGCAATGAGTACAGTGATGTAAAAAAAAAAAAAAAAGAAAAGAAAAGAAAAAAAAGAGAGAGACTTTAAAACAGAAATCCAGGAAGAGACAAACTGTGAAGGAAGCTGAGGACGGAGGCGTGGTGGTGATTTAGCGATGGAAGGGACGCTTTAAATCAGACGCACATCTGAGACCAGGATTTTCCTTCTTCTTGAGTCAAAAGCACTTGAAATGAATCCCCGAGCAGGCTCATGGACTTCAGAGCGGGGTTTTAAGCCCGATGTGTGTCTCCGCTGAACTCCAGACCCTACAGCTGGCCTGTAAAAATCTGTGGCTCAAAAACATAAAGTCATATTTAAACGACAGAGAAGGAAAAAATTCCAGGGAAAAGGAAAGAGTGTTTTTCTCTGGTGCGTTTTTAAACGCTGCAGAAGTTCAAATAAATCATGAGGCTTTCCAAAATGTGATGGTGTGATAAACGAGTGACCTGAACACACACACACACACACACACACACACAAAGTATTTCTACTGTCTTGTGTATTACCATCGGGTTGCCAGATTTCCAAACTCACCCCTTCCCTAAATGTTGTTGTAGGAGGCTGAGTCAAAAATTATCCGCACTCCTCCTGTTGGCCACACTGTCTTATTAGCGCTTTTCTCTCAAGGCAACTTTCTCCCCAGTCACTGCTGTGCAAGTGTGTACATGTTGTCTGCACACCTCTGCTCCTGATCTCGCTCCATCTGAATTTCACCTGTTTTGTCCCCTGAAAGCAGCCCTACGAGGACGAAGATTCACTTCTGATGAAGAATCAACGAGATTATGTTGAAAAATTATGTATTTGTCTTTTCTTAAAGTTGTATATACTGTATCTTTAACACAAGATAAATAGTAATGTTATAATACACTATATTTGTTTGTGATGTGTTTAAAATCCACCGATTTATTATGAGGAATCAGTTTATCTATGGATATTACCTATTATAACTGCACAAGAAATTACAATCCTAACTCTTACTATTGACATGTGCTTGATTAAGCCTTAAATCTTGAGCAGCACGGAACTGTGCCTGAAACTCCTTATATGGTTGTCCTGCCAGTGAGTGTGTGTGTCAAAGGAGGAGGTTTCAGATATTTGGATATGTCATGTAAAGTAGAACCAAAGTCATCATTATTTTTCATACGCATAAATTTTTACTCCTCCCACACTGTATATTGGAATAATGTCTCAATAATGAACCACGAAAGCATGTGACCAAATGTGTCTATAGTACAGTATTTCTTTGCCTATTTTTTTTCCCCCTCAGTCATGTAGTTGGTTAATAAATAAATTACTTTATATAGTCTAGGCTGTGCTGAAAAAAAGGATATTACATTCTATATTGCACAACCCTGAAGCCTGTATATATTAATTAAAACAATAATACTTATGCAAAAAAACAGCTGAAAATGCCCTGGGGTTCAAGGGTTAACGAGCCCATACAGCTGCTATGATATACGTGAGAACAGGATCTAACTTTCTAATTCACTTTTTTTTATCATGTTAAGACATTCGGTCTCCATTCCGTTTGAACACATGATTAACACGAAGGAAAAAACAGCCCTGCAATTTGTTATTTTTTGGAAACAGGCCAATCAATTCCCCCCAAAATGATGCCTAACCTAGCCTTCTTTAGAACTTAGTAGTGTTTAACTTTTAGATTGATAAACATTGATGATGTCATCATGAACTAATGCACTTACACATGTTGTCCCATATTTTATTTGTCAGAAATGAGTCTCATACAAGGACTTTTCCGGTCCCTGCATTCTGATTGGCTAGAAAAATGCATTTCCTCAAAAGTGCGGTCAGGGGCAGGTTATTTAAAACTACAGACACCGAAACAGTGCATTTGAAAAAGGAGTGAAACAGAAAAAAAAATCAAGCCAGAGCGCAGGATCTGAGGTGTGTTTCAGGTGGACCGCTATCACACACATTTTGGAGATCTCTAAGACTTTTTTTATAAAAATTAGTATAATACATGACCTCACTCACTCACTCATCATCTATACTGCTTAACCCTGTATTAAGGTCTGGAGCCTATCCCAGGAGACTTAGGGCACAAGGCGGGGTACACCCTGGACAGGGTGCCAATCCATCACAGGGCACACACACACACATACACACTGTCTTTGGACTGTGGTAGGAAACCGGAGTACCCGGAGGAAACCCACCAAGCACGCGGAGAACATGCAAACCCCATTCACACAGAGACGGGAATCGAACCTGGCCGGGAATCAAACCCAGACCCTGGAGGTACAAGTCGACAGTGCTTATAACACATGACCTTTAAATGTATTTATAAATTAACAGAATGTATAAAATTACTCTTCATCTTCTATAACATTTATCCCTGTGCAGAGTCACGGGGGGCCTGGAGCCTGGAGACTTAGGGCACTAGGTGGGGTACAACCTTGTGCCAATCCATCACAGGGCTATGAAATTTGAGGACGCCAATTAACCTAATCTGCATGTCTTTGGTCTGTGGGAGGAAACCGGAGTATGCGGAGGAAGCCCACCAAGCACGGAGAGAACATGCAAACTCCACACACACAGACCCTTGTTACGTCCCAGGACGTATCTCTTATGTTTAAGACCCAGTTTACATATGTGATGTATTTGGTCCTGATTTATTTATTTTGCTTGTTCATTCTGTGCAATGTGATTGTACTTTGTTTCTTTTGGTTCTGCGTTGTTTTGTTCTCTCTCTCTCCCTCATTCCTTCAACTAGGTATAGACATCAGCTGTG
>JAQMYG010000015.1:901428-912239 GCA_030014215.1 Clariallabes teugelsi | reverse complement strand
AAGAAATAAAAATCAGGAACCATCATGGAGTTAGAAAGTGACCCCAAACTTTTGAACGGTAGTGTATATATATATATCTTGCACACAGTAGTTAAATTTTTTTATTTGACTTTTGTTTGTACAGAATAACAGAACACAGTTCTGAGAGTAAAAACTCCCTTTATTTCTTTATATAATCCCCTGATACACCAGTGCACTTACTTACCCCAGTGCTTGGACACCATCAGGGTAGAAAGTTTTCTCAGTACATTGTGTTTCATGCGTGAAACCCTGGCCTCCCAGGAACTCCTTTAATGGCCCAAACATGTGGAAATGGCTTGGAGCGAGGGTCAGGACTGTACAGGGTCTGTGGCGATAATTCCCAGCCGAGTTCCTGTAATGTGTAAGTGGTGTTGGTGAATGATCGTGTGTTCAGTTCCCACAGACAGATGAGTGTCTTTAAGGATCAGGTGTTCCACTCGTTGAATGTTCACGGGAACGACTGCAGTGTGTCCGAGCCACTTCGGATCTGGATCGTTATTTAGGCTTCTTTAAAACGCTTGCATGGACCAAATCATCACTGTACTGTGCTTGAAGCTTTAATGGCTTCATTTCCTCAAAGTCCCGGTTTGCTTGAACACTTCTCATAAAAAGCTAAAGCAAGCCAAGCTGTAAATGCTTTTTGGTCACGTAAGATTGATTTATGTGGCTGTTTATATGTTTGTTTACTTTCTTATTTATTAGATTTTTTTAATAGATGATATGAATAGATAATAGATGATAAAAACTGTTGAGTATACGGACATACGTTTGTCGTTTATGGTTTAAAATCTTTCATGAATTATTTTCCTCACTTTTAAAACCATTAAGATGTCGTTACCTCTCTGCAGAAGAACCACGTGTATAAGAAAACCCTGCAGGCTCTGATCTACCCCATCTCCTGCACCACGCCTCATAACTTTGAGATCTGGACGGCGACGACTCCGACGTACTGCTACGAGTGTGAAGGGCTGCTGTGGGGTATCGCACGCCAGGGCATGAGATGTACCGAGTGCGGGGTGAAATGCCACGAGAAATGTCAGGAGCTCCTTAATGCAGACTGCCTGCAGCGTAAGTACTGTATGGACCGACTGTCTGAGATCAGCAGTGATGTCAAACCTGAGATGTTTCTGAAAAAGAGTTCTTACAGGCTGTTGGGTTTAAATAAAAATGCTCAAGATGATATGGCACCTCTGGAGCAGGAGAGGGTCGTGGGCCTTTCTCAAGGGCCCAAAGTGGTGCTGGGGCTTGAACCCATAACCTACTGATCAGGAGATTAATTCTCTGGACTGCTCATGAGTTGAAAAACTTGTCAGATTTCAGCAAATGTACCAAAAAACCAAACAGAAGACACAAGCGAGAAAGCATCTTTAGTCACTGCTTTGTGATATTAATGCGAGTCATGTTGGGGTTTCTGTACCTAATCCACCTGCTGAGCAGAACTACATGCAGAAACCACAGAAACACTGCAAGCTGCCGGATCCACTGACTGTACAAATGATTTATCCAAACGCCAATCTTACCAAAACCTCACACTACACACGACGCCTCCGTCCAGGAATGATTTAAAGGGAGGCGCCGAAGCAGGATCCTGCTTAGTACTCTGAACGTGTTTGAAGACTTACAGGAGTGATAAAGCTGCTGTTGTGGAGATTGGTGCTGCTTCTAATTATAGGATCAGTGAAACAGGATATAAATTCATTTCATGAATGTTGCTATCATCGAGCTCTCATTGGCATGTCCTTGTGTTTGACCCAAACATCCTTGAAAGGGAAAAAAAAAATCATCCCTGAACACTTTGCACAGTAAGCGTTATAATTAACAAGCGTCCAAGGTGCTTATTAATCCAAGATATACAGTATAATTTATTATAAAGTTAAAGGAATGCCCTTTTTAGTTCTTCTTTCACTGATAACGGTTTCCGACACCACTCGAGTGTTTGCTGGAGTTTTCACTTAAAGGCAGTACTGTATGTATGTGTGTGTGTGTGTGTTTTATTAGTTCTGTCTCATTAACTGTAGGCGCGGCGGAGAAAAGTTCGAAGCATGGCGCTGAAGATCGCACACAGAACATCATCATGGCCATGAAGGACCGTATGAAGATCAGGGAGAGGAACAAACCTGAGATCTTCGAGCTCATCAGGGACGTGTTCATGATCGGCAAACCGGTCCACGTACAGCAGATGAAGACCATCAAACAGAGCGTTCTGGACGGGACCTCCAAGTGGTCGGCTAAGATCAACATCACCGGTAGGAACCGTTAAACAGGACGCAGCTTCTTAATCAGTTTAATAAAGAAATGGTTTGTAGAAAATCCACACCTATAAATGTACAAGGTGGACGAGTTAAAGGAAAGTTTTTTGTTTTTGTAGTGATGTGTGCACAGGGCCTGCAAGCCAAAGATAAGACGGGCTCCAGCGACCCTTACGTGACAGTCCAGGTGGGAAAGACGAAGAAGCGCACCAAGACCATATACGGCAACTTGAACCCGGTGTGGGAGGAGAAGTTCCACTTGTGAGCTCGCGTCTCATTCCCATTAATATGCTTTGTTAGCTTGAAGGGTGTGTAAACTTTTGCTCTCAGCCATGTCGGTGATGTTTTCACACGTTTTTTTTTTTTTTTTTCCTCCTCAGTGAATGCCACAACTCGTCAGACCGCATTAAGGTGCGCGTGTGGGACGAAGACGATGACATCAAGTCCCGCGTGAAGCAGAGACTCAAGAGGGAGTCTGACGATTTCCTGGGACAGAGCATCATCGAGGTGCGAACGCTCAGCGGAGAAATGGACGTCTGGTACAACCTGGGTGAGTGTGTGTGTATGGTTTTAATGACTGACAGACCAAAACGGGAATATACACACACACACACACACACACACTGTTTGCTGTTGGCTGTCCCAGTTAAATCAACAGTTAAAGTGTCTCAGATTGCACTCTGATCACTGATGGTGTGCTGAAAACACTTCGTCTTGACCGTACACACACAACGTGTCTAGTTTGTGTTTTGTCCTGTGAGCTCGAGTGAATAAGGCAGTTAGTCACAGTCGGGTTGGTGAGGGTGTAAGAGGACTGTGTGTGGATGAAATAAAGGTCTCTCTCAGCTCTGTGGTCTCTTTTTTAAAGTGCAGTGACTGATGGATGAGCTTGAGGCCAACGTCCATGTCATTTTATTTGTACGAGGGGTGTTCAAGTCAAACCGGGACTTTTGATTGTCCAGAATAACAAATCGTCAGTATTTATTTTTACTTTTTTTTTTTTAAGGTAAAGTGCAGGTTAATTTGTTCTATTTTTACTTAATATTTTGTGATAATTATTTTAATGTCTTTATTTTTTTGGGCTGTGGAACGAATGATTTGAGTTTCCATTATTTCTTATGGGAAAATCCGATTTGGTTTACAAGTGTTTTGGAATACGAGCCCGCTGCCGGAATGAATTATGCTCGTAATCCGAGGTTCCACTGTAAATGAAAACGTCATTTGTGATTGTTACACTAAATGCTTTGTTTGTTTTAATGTGTTTGATGTCATATCTGTTCACAGCTATGTTTAATAATCATGAGGTACAGTGTAATGATGAGACTGGCTACAGTACGTCCTGTTATCACTTACATCATAGTAGCTATAAACAGCGTCTCTCGGCTCAGCAGCCTGGCCGTTCTTTTCCTCTCTTCATGTTAATGAGACTAATTACATTGTTAGAGAAACTTATTATTCTAAACTCGTGATGATTCTTCATTCAGAATGTTGAATGTGTGTGTGTGTGTGTGTGTGTGTGTGTGCGCGCGCGTGTGTGTATGTGTAAATAGCCAGTAGGAGACACAGGTTGGTTAACTATGTCATACTAAGTCAGATACTAAGTGACTTACACGTTGTTTTCGTGGTTCAGAGCTTTAATCTCCATTTCCTCTGTGTGTGTTTCATGTCCTGAGCTTCTCATTGTTCTTGTGCTGTTTCTCTAATTGCCCTTTTCTGGAGCTTCTGCTTTCACAATGGCTCTAGCAATTACAAGCAATAGTAGTAATTGCCTCTCTCCCTCTCTCTCTCTCTCTCTCTCTCTCTCTGTGCCCCCCCCCCACCCCCCACCCCCACTCCCACTCTTTCCGACCCGAGTGATCTTGCTTGATTATTATGTACCGACTCCTGTCGGAAATCGACCGATCAGTCGTGGTGTATAAATTACCCCTTAATAATTTGCTTGTCAGAGGAACAAACAGCTCGGGACGAATCTCACATTTCTGAAGAGGAAAAAAAAAAAAACGCCCCGATGTCCTCAGTGATGTTCTTCCTATAAAGTTTTTTTTTTTTTCTGTTAAATAAGAAGTGGAGCGGTGGTTTTTATTCCACTGACTCATTACATTGATTTAGTTCAGCATCATTTTGAAGTTGAGCCAACTGAATGCCATTTACTCTCTCTCTCTCTCTCTCTCTCCCCCTCTCTCTCTCTCTGTCTCTCTCCCTCTCTCCCTCTCTCTCTCTCCCTCCCTCTCTCTGTCTCTGTCTCTCTCTCTCTCTCTCTCCATCGTCCTCCCGGAATATTAAAGCCGATTTTCCAGACCAGCCTTCCATAAAAAAAAAAAACACAACACTTCCTCCCCTGATCTTATCTTGCCTTATTCTGTGTCTGGAACTCTTCGTCTGCTTTTATCTGGCACATTCACACACACACACACACACACACACACACACACACACACACACACACACACACACACACACACACACACCTCGAAACTCTAAATATAAAGAACACACTTGAGCAAACTCAGGACAAAGATTAAAAAGATCAGGTCGTTGAATTTCGATCCTAAACCTCCTGTGTGTCTTCCAGCAAAAGAACATAATGGCTGAGAGGAACGTTCTGCTGAAGAGCCTGAAACACCCCTTCCTCGTCGGCCTTCATTACTCCTTCCAGACCGCAGAGAAGCTTTATTTCGTCCTCGACTACGTTAACGGAGGAGAGGTAGAACCTGAACACTATTATTATTATTATTGTTATGAAACGTGTCCTTATTCTAGGACATGTTTTGGAAACAAAGTTGAGATGCAGACAGATAAACCCTCTGGCTAATAAACTAATCCGAGCTCGCGGTATGCACGTTACATTTTTTTCCAGTTATTCTTCCACCTTCAGAGAGAGCGGTGTTTCTCAGAACCGCGAGCACGTTTCTACGCGGCGGAGGTGGCGAGTGCCATCGGCTACCTGCACTCCCTCAACATCGTCTACAGGTCAGCGCCCGCGACATTTCCTCTTTAGCTTAGCTGTTTCTCAGATACGATACGATCTCGCTCATCGCTCAGCTGAACGTCTTTGCTGATTTTCAGGGATCTGAAGCCGGAGAACATTCTGTTAGATGCACAGGTACGGAATCTGTTCATCTCAGACTCAGAATGTTCTACAGTCTGTTTAGATCAACTTTTTAATTAAAAGAAAATGTAATTTTTTTATAACACATTAATCTTGCTTTTTTCATGGATAGAAAAGACTGTAATAAATATTACATAACTGTAAATAAGAGTCTCTCTCTCTTTCTTATTCCTGAGGGTCACGTGGTGCTGACTGACTTTGGGCTGTGTAAAGAAGGACTGGAACCAGAAGCCACCACAAGCACCTTCTGTGGAACACCGGAGGTGAGCAGCACGTGGGGAAGGAAACAGAAATAAAATTCACTTCTAACTTTGTTTTTGCCTCCATAATCATGACAGAATTTCCTCTTTCTCTTTTTAGTATCTCGCCCCTGAGGTTCTCCGGAAGGAGCCGTACGACCGCACGGTGGACTGGTGGTGCCTCGGCGCTGTGCTCTACGAGATGCTCTTCAGCCTCGTGAGTCCCACCATGTGAACATCTGTAATTCCTGATAACTGTACAGAACTTAAACATAACTGCAATTTAACAATCTGCATTACACACACACACACACAGCCCCCGTTCTACCGCCGTGATGTGGCAGAGATGTACGACGCCATCTTGCACAAGTCACTGCAGATACCTCCTGGGAAATCGGATGCGGTGTGTGACCTGCTGCACGGACTCCTCCAGAAAGACCCGCATCGCCGGTTAGGGGCCATCGCCGACTTTGTGAGTGAACGCTGATCTAAAGTCAGATGTGTATTACACAAACACAGCAAAGGCTTGGAGGAAACTGAGTGTCTGCTTGTTTTTTTCTTTTCTGAGCGAATCCTTTGTTGAAATCCCCCCTGCTGAGAAACTGCTCCTGAATTTAAATGGGCTTAAAAAGGGGAATTTAAAGTCTGTTTAAAGTCCCTGCGTTCTGATTGGCTGGAAAAATACACTTCCTCAAAGGGGCTTTTACGGGCGGTTCATTTAAAACCACAGAGACAGTGCGTATGGTGTGTTTGAGCTGGAACACTAACAGACATGTTTTAAGATCATGTTTTAAGACTTACATACATAAACTGAATGAGTACAGGACGTCCCCAACATACGAGCGAGTTTTGTTCCGAGAGCTTGTTCATAAGTCCAGTTTGTTTGTAAGTCCAACAAACATTATCTAGGTACTAGGACACGAACACAATCAGCTACACACAGTGTCGTGTACAGTATATTGTACATTATATCTACATACACATATCTTATACGCTGCATCGCCGCTGTGACAAGCTGTTTTTGATTGAACACGCGCGAACGCAGGTTTGTATCTTCGAAAATTCGTAACTCGAATGTTTGTATTTATGTAGCGGAGTTACTGTGTAATACTGTATGAACTACTGACCATTCAAAAAAAACTTCAAAGGTGTTTGTAAGTTGTTTGTGATCACATTGATTAATTGTGATCGCAGGAATGTTTAGAGCTTAATTCCATGAATAAGATTCTATTTGTTTACACGGGTTACAATCAGCTAAACGTGATTTAAAATGTGATTTCGACATTTGCTTGTTTTTTTTGTTTTGTTTTATAACTATTAAACAGAAGTGCTTTATGTCTGTCGTATTGTTTCGGTTTTCAGCTGGAGATTAAAACTCACATGTTCTTCAGGCCGATTAATTGGGACGATCTCTACCACAAGCGTCTCGCTCCACCGTACAGCCCTAATGTGGTAGGTGTGGCTTTATATACTGTACGCGGATTTAACAAGATCATTTCTATCATTGTCTTTATTTACTTCATTATTATTCATTTATTTTGTATAAAGACTAAAACCTTTGATGTCTTTAACAATTGGTGGTTTGTAACTGCATTCCTGTGTTTTAATATTTATTCAAATTAATCTGTATGATTATTTATTATTTTTAAAATTATTTAGCACATTTCCATCAAAAGAAAAAAAACACACAATGGAAACATCAATCGCAAGTTTTTATTTGTATTAGAAATGTAAAGTCCACGATGATGCTGTTGTCGTCGCTCTAATTCGTCCAGGCGAAACGATGATTAATGTTGATCATTTAGTTTAATTAGTTTGAGGTTTGTTTCACAAAGCCTGTGTGTTTCGGTAAAGTTAGTACAAGTACAAAGCTGTAGAGTCGTCACGATGGCTGCAGCAGTAAAAGCAGCGTTTCTCCCGGAGCTGACCGTTCTCCGTGTTCCTTCATTTCCCCAGAGAGGCCCGGCCGACCTCCAGAACATCGACCCAGAGTTCACCAGAGAGATGGTTCCCAACTCTGTGGGCCGAACCCCGGAGCTGAGCACCAGCCTGGCCACCAGCAGCTCCAATGCCTTCAGCGGTTTCTCCTACGTGTCCAGTGAGAACAGCTTCCTCTGATCGGACTCGAGGTTCTCAGACTCACTCGAGTTTTAATCTTCATCATCAGTTCTGCTGAGTAAAAAAAACAAAACAAAAAAACAAACAAAAAAACACCCAGCATCTAAACAGAGCGACTCTTTTGTTTTCCTTCTTCTCCCGGATGTTCCAGACGACCTGGGAGACTTTATTTTAAATCTTTGGACAGATTATCTCTCCGCACTGACTGCAGTTTCCGACCCGCTGCTCCGGTCGAGTCTCAGAGCAAGAAACATGAAACACCAGCAGTGAGAAAGTGCTAAGAAGGAGAGGCGATGAGAACGTACGCAGTGTAACCGCTTTTTCTTTATATATACAAATGCTTTAGATATGTTTATATTCACATTGAGGATTATACACTGTGAAATGCTTAAGCTGAATTAATGAAAATAAAAGTTCTTGCTGCAAAATTGGAGATGAACTGCAATAAAAATGTCACGTCCTGTTTTTTGAATCTCTTAACTGTGAACTTCAGCGCTGTGTGTTTCTGATTACAGCCAGTTCTCCGGTTCTGGGTTCAATATTGAATAGTTTAATAAATATAATTCTAGAAGAGGACACTCGGTATAAACAGTGTCTACATTTAATTACTGTAATCAGTGGGAAAATAAGACTGCTTTTAACTATAGCGCTTTTGTCAAGTTTTTTTTTATTTTTTTTGTTAAGTAGGCTATATGATTAATAACGATGATTGTGTTGTTAATGAGGTCGGTGTTTTAAAGAACACTGTACTGATGTGAGCAAAATATTAAAAAGTGTTGTTGCTTAACAGCATCTGTCTGGTCTTGTGTTTGCTTTCATTATACAGTACATTTGTATTTAAAGTACAGTATGTGAGGAGAGAATATAAATCATCTGCCTCTTTCAATTAAGAACCAGTTAACTTACTGTTTCCTTTTGTTCAATATTTTTTTTACATAAAGAAACTGAGCAACTGAACCTGGAGACATTTACACCCGTACATAAAGATCCATCACCTCCGTCCCCTGTGTCCTGTCTCAGCGCCGGCTCCTCCGCATCGCTACATCTTATAACTCAAATACAAACAACAATCAGAAACACAAAAACATTTTAACTTCCACACAACAAGCCATCCATTACACTCCCTGTTCTTTCTTTCTCATTTCCTTATATGGTCAACGTTTCCTGTTCTCACTTCCCGTTTACCATAACAGTTAACTTGTCCTCAGTTGTTGTTTATTTATAATTACTGCTATTTGCTTTGCCAGGTCAAGTTAGGTTCAGTTGGGTAAAAATGAACGTGTGTCACCAAACCTCAGTCAAGTTCACACATAAAAGCTCTAAGTGCTGCCAGATCAGTGTACAGGATCTCTCCACTCTTATAGAAGAAATAATAACAAGAACAATCATAGATTCTTATCTCATACACAACAGAAATCTCCACATCAATAACATACAGTAGTGAGAACTTCATGAACTTTTTCAATAACAAAATCGTAAACATTAGGCAAAAAAATCAGGCTTTGAAACCAGACAATTTTATAAACATTGATACAGATGATAAACCAACCAAATCAGATCAGAACCTAGAATATTTCACTCCCCTTCAAGAGGCTGAACTCATCTCACTCATCTCTTCTGCAAAATCATCAGCCTGTGTATTAGATCCTACAGTATACCAACACTTTTTCTCAAACAAATAATATAAGAAATAACAGAACCTATTAAATAAAAATGGAATTCTTAGGTGTAATTCTAGATGTAAACGGTTTGGTGATCAGGTGTTTACTGTAGTTATGGAAACTATGGAATCTGTTACCATTTGAAATTCGATCTGTTGCGGATCCGGCCTCTTTTAAGAACTGGAAACAAAATATAAAACAGAATATTAAGAATATAGACGAGTATAGGACAAAACAGTTCATTAAAAAAAAAAAAAAAAAAAAGCTTAAGAGAATATCATAAATAAAAGAAACACATTATCTAACTGCTGTAAACTAAAAGTCAGTGTAAATAAGTACATTTTTATTTGGATTCAATTTTCTTGATTTATATTGATTTCTTTTTTTATTGTTTGTCTTCTTTATTTGTTATGTAAAGCTCTTTGGTCAACTCAAAGTTGTTAATAAGTGACATAGAAATAAATTATTGATTGCTTGAGCTTATTGCAGGTTTTGACACCACTGATGATGCCGTCCGTCATCACCCACATGAGGATGAGTTCCCTGTTGAGTCTCGTTCCTCTCGAGGTTTCGCCCTCGGCTTGATCATCAGGAACAATCTGATCAGTTTATACACATTTCCTCACACTTTTCAAACTCATTTCTTTATTTTTTATTCTGTAAAGCTGCTTTGAAAAAAAGCACTATATAAATAAAACTGAATTGAATTGCATAAACACAATCATGTCATTATATTTCTAATATTTAGAATTTTCAACTCAAACATACATGCTTTAGATGAACATCTGCTTTTACATCAGCCACAGCCCCCATGGGGGACACGAGGACAGGGGACATGAGGACAGGGGACACGAGGACAGGGGACTTTTCCAATCACAGCCTGCAGTTGTTATATTGTTTTGGTATTTGTGCTTAGAAATGCGTATTGTACAGTATAAACTTTTAATTTCATAAAACTGTACAACTATCAGCAGGTAGACCTGGATCAGGACGTCCCTGGATTTTAACACACGGTCACAACCAATAATAAGATGCTAACACTTTCTCTGTGCTTTACAAAAGATTAAGACACCGCACCAGTTTAAACTCTAAAGACCCGACTCTGTTTCTTAACTCGTTCACTTTTGAAACGTTGATGTGTTTCAGCCGCTTGTGCAAGTAGTGGAACATTTCTCAGCTCTGCTGGTAGTCGTGTCAGTCAGGGGACCAACGGAGTGTGTGAAAGGGGACAGAGTCAAAAATCATGAGGGCACGAGGCTAAGAAAGGACGAGAGGAACGTCAGCGACGGCTGAGAGAACGTTTAAGTCTGTGATAAACATCAGGGCCCGTATTCACGAAGCTTCTTAAGCCTAAAAGTTGCTCCTAGTGACGAAATTCTAAGAAAATTCTTAGAATTATGACATTTTCTTAGAA
>JAQMYG010000015.1:844637-859501 GCA_030014215.1 Clariallabes teugelsi | reverse complement strand
CAATTATTGTTAAAAAAACAAACAAATGTTGGTATTGTTTTATATATAATTATAAGCAAAACATCAAATTAAAGAAGCGTCTAGCTTTTATCCGATTAATCGATTAATTGAAAAAATAATCGCCCAACTAACCGATTATCAAAATAATCGTTAGTTGCAGCCCTACGTCACACCATCATAAGTCGTCACACCATCACAGGGCGCGATGCGGTAAATCTGAGCATTTTCACTAAAAACGTCTCTCGCATACAGTAATGACGACAAGAAACGCTTTAATTTTAACAAAAAGAAGGAAGAGAAGATGACAGCAGGGCGAGTTCTGTCTGTCTGGGAATGAAAGGATCAGACCGATGGAAAAGTGTGTGTGTGTGTGTGTGTGTGTGTGTGTGTGTGTGTGTGTGTGTGTGTGTGTGAGTGAAGGAAGAGAACGCTGCCCTCCTCGTTAACTCAGCTGGATCCTGTTACACCAGCAGACTCTGAGCCTCGACGACGCCCCCCCCCTCCCCCCTCCCACTGCGTTTGATCGCTAATGAAGGGAAACACGAGAGGGTGGAAGCGGCGCTCTCCTCCATCTTTACGCGTTCACTTCACCGCTCGCCGCGTTCCTCCTCCCTCTCATACAGGAGGACGAGCAATTATGTTTAAAAAAATATTTTTTCCCCGCTCCTCTCCCTCTCACTGTCTGTCTGTCTGTCTCTTCCTCGCTCGCTCACTGCCTCGTCTCGTCCCTTCCCCCATTCCATCTCTCTATCTTTTTCTAGCACTTTCCTCGTCTCTTTTCCTCCATGCTGAGCTGCACGCATCCCTGCCTCTGAGAGAGAGAGAGAGAGAGAGAGAGAGAGAGAGAGAGAGAGAGAGAGAGAGAGAGAGAGACGGGCGTTCCTGTTCAAAGCTCCTCCTTTCCATCTCGGGGTCAAAAGTTTACCGTGGTTTTAATTTCACCTTTCCTCAGCCAATCAGAGCGCGGCAGCGGCGGCGGCGGCTGCTGGCGAACTTTTGCACGCTCGCGAATTAGATGACAGCGATCCGTTTCGTCTGGGTTTTTTCTCGCCCCCCCCCTTCTTCTTCTTCTTCTCGTCTTCTTTCTTCTCTCTCCTCCTCCTCCTTCCCCTTTCTGTCTTTATTGCTCTTTCTGTCTTTTTATTCTAAAACACCCCGCTGCACATTTCCAGCCCCCCCTCTTTCTTTATTCCCTCCCTGTTACTCGTCTGCACAGAAATATCTTTTTTTGTTTTTTTTTATTTGTACTTGCATTCTTTATTTATTTTAGGCATCAGTAAATGAGACAAAAGACAGAAACAGTGAAAAGAGCTGATGGAGAAGGGGGAGCAAAAAAAGAAGGAAAAAAAAAACAACACACACTAACCGGGGGTTTGGGGGGGTTGGGGGGGGCAACAATCCCCCTGAGGGAGGCGCCGCACGCTCTCTCAACGCTCTCAATCTGCATCTCCTCCTCGTTATTTATGAAAAATGTGCGGCGAACACAATCCCGGCCATTAATCAATATGTTTCTGCTCTCCAGCCTCCCGTGTGCTCATGTATAAACAGCTTGAAATTAGGGGCGGGGTTAATTAATCATCAATTACACGGAAATCATCAGCACCGCCATGGAAATGGCGAGAGGGACAGAGAGAGAGAGAGGAAGCGTGATGAATGTGAGGTCACCTCACTGACGCCGTCTCCACGCTTACGGGAGTAAACCTCCATGACATGCTCCGCCCCCTTCCGGATACAACGGGATCCTGATTCGGTTTCATTCTGGTGTGAACGCAGGGGTTTTTTTGTTGTTTGTTTGTTTGTTTTTTTAAACTGTGATCCTGCGTCAAGTGTCAGGTTAGAATTACAGACAAATCGCTTCAACAACCGGGAAAAAAAAAAAAAAACTTAAACACAGTAGCTTCAGTTGTTGGATTTGATTGGTCGAGATGTGTTTGTATATTAATCCATAAAACTATAAAACACTTGATAAACTTCTCATCTGTGATTCTCTCAGATACTCAAGATACTATACATAAAGATACTCAACCTTACAGAATGTGATTTCTTTGTATTAATAAGTTAGACAGAGAGTTCTGCTGTACAGAAAGACACACAGACATGTACGTGGACTTCAACCTCAAATAATAATAATAAATCACTGATTATATTAAAGATCAGCAGATTATTTTCTCTTTCTACAAACTAGAACAAAATTTTAAAAAACCTTTTATGTTCCAGATTTGAAACAAATATCACACTAATCATCTGTTTGTCTGTCACGTTGCTTAGCAACCAAAGCTAACCCTTAACATTCTACATGGCACTGATTGTGAGCATTAATTAATAATTAACTCTTTACTCACGCGGCTAATTGTTTTAACTCTAACGTGACTGTTATTAAACATGATCAGGTCAATAACAGGATATTCAGTGCGTTCGTGCTTAATTAGCTAGCTAGTTCTACATTATTAAATAAAGTTAGCCAACAAGCTACCAAATACACAAACACATAAATAACACGGATAATAAATTATGTTGTTTATTTATGTTGTTTATTTATGTTCAAGTGAACACACATGTAATATTCCTGCAACATCGTGGAAGAGAAACTCCAGAGATTTTATTTCTCTCTTTGCTTGATGATGATGATAACGTTTACAAAACACAAAAAGAGAAGAAAAATCTGTGTGTTTGTAAAACGAAGCAGGCGGTTTGAGAGCCTGAGGGTTTGACGAGTGACCGCGATGAGCTCCGCGCGCCCTGACACACTTCACCATGCAAATTCCACAGCTGCGGAAATGCTAACTCCATGCTAACTTCCCCTCAAACGCCAGACACTTTGCATGAACAGAAGTGGCTCCTAAACACGTATGAAGAAACCGCCGGAGTCCGAGCCGAGCCTGCACGCTCTCAGAGACGGAGCGGACGCTTTACGTAAACCCCGTTTCTACGTGTGAGAGCGTAACTAGCCGCGGCGGCGTCTTCCCTGAGCCTCGAGGCTAACGGGAGAGATCTGAGAGCAGGTCCAGCGGTCGAGGTGGACGCCGCATCAGAAGCTTCACTTCAAAGCCTCCACAGATGGAAAGGCCAGAACACACCGGCGCCCCCTGTCTGAATTATTCATGAGTTTAAGCTCTTCTTCAGCAGACATCGGTCCAGCGTTGGAGAGGAGCAACACCTCGTCCCTGCTTTTCTCTCGGAACCTATTGTTGATAAATCGCTTCTTTAAGACCCGACTTACAGAGAACCATCACAACAAGTTTCCCCTGAAGACTTAAAGGTAAAGTTTAATCATCTTGTGTAACAGGTCTGAGCCTCATTCCTGAGTGAAAATAAAGTTTTATGTACAAAAATTGTACGTTCACTCACACGGACTCTTTTTGTACCCGCTCTGTGCTCACACGGGTTGCCAGATTACACTGATAAAATCTCACCTAGGCGGCGCTGAAACCCCTGAGAACGGCCCAAAACTGAACTTCAGTACCAGAACCCGAGTCAGCTTCATTAAACATAAAGTCTGTTTCACTAAATCCACCTCAAAGTCTTATTACAGAAACACGTTTATTCAACTCAAGATGAAAAAGGGAGAGATTTTTTCTCTGAATTGTTTCTGCTCGTTTGAAAAGAATGATCCGATCCATAGCTCAAACCCAGAGCTGTTCAGATCCGAGTCTCAAGTCCTGATCCAACCTGTGCTTCAAACCTCGATCCTATCCAACGCAAATGCAAGACTCAAACCCCATCCGATCGCCTGTTCAAACCTCAGAGTCGATCCGATCTCATCCATAACTCAAACTCTATCTGATCAGAACACAAACCCGCCCTCATCCGTCTGATCCGTTGATCAAAACCAAATCCGATCCGATCCAGGCTCAAACCCTGATCCAATTTTCGACTTGAACTCTGACCCCCCCCCCCAAAAAAAAAACACAATCTGATCCATGAGTTTTGTGATCTGTTGCCTCCTGATTTCACATTAACAAAAAATAAGAATCTCAGACAGAAAGTCAGGAAGCAGGATCAGGAAACTACAGCTTGTGGGTGTGACCTGCCGTGTCAGGGGGCGGGGCTCGGGTCAGTCTGTCAGTCATTCTGTTATTTCCTGTTGATTGGATCGTGCTGATTTGGTTTGGTGTGTTACTGAGAGATCTCGAGATGTTAAAGCTCCTCAGGTCAGTGTGTGTGTGTGTGTGTGTGTGTGTGTGTGTGTGTGTGGTCCCGGAGAGAGACTGCTTTGGACCGTGATCACGACTGCAGCTTCACAAACCGTCGCATCAACAGCTCTGATATCAGCAGGGTTTAGAGTTTCATCCTTAAACAGCAGCATGCAGGATCAGACACGACGCCGCGACGCTCCAGACGACGTCTCTGAGGAGGACTGAGCAGCCCAACACCCCCCCGTCTCTTTATTCTTCATGTACCTGCATGTAGAGTTAGGGGAGAGTGCATTCTCCACGGCCCATTTCTCGCGGCTCTAATGAGGCCTGACGGTTCTGACGCGCTGTAGACATGACAAAAAGCCAGCGCGCTTCCATTTTAGGGAAAAAAATAATAATAAAATAGAAACAACAACAACCCACCTCACAACATGGACATTTCCACTACTCTGGAATTTTCCACTGCAAACCAGCGGTCACGCTACGAGCTAAATATTTCACCCTGATTATTAATGAGCTGCTGAGAGCCGCGTTCCGATCGGTCGGAATCCAGCTGCCGCACATCGTTTCCATAGTAACGACAATCCCGACGGTGAGGGACGTGAACCGCGGAGACGCCGCATGAACGGATTTACGCTCCTGATGCGGTGAGAAGATGTTAAACGTTTATGGAAGGAGTCTCCAGTACCAGCTAGATTTAAGGAGGGGTTTTACACGCCTTGTTGCTACGTGTTTTTTCCCGCCATTTTCTTAATGTTATGAGAGAATAAAGAGGCCAGGTGAGGCTGAGCTAATGTTGTTTATGCTTCATAATAAACAGGAAAATAAATCGGCGTGCATTTTGCAGAAGATGTGACACGTTTAAATCGGAAAATTTAAGCTACACACGGCTCAGGGGGACGGAGAAGACGTTCTACCTTGATGGTGTCCGAGCTCTAACTGGGGACTATATGGGAAAATAAAGGGAGTTTTTACTCTCTGAGCTGTGTTCTACTCAAAGTCCCACTTTGACTCGAACGCCACAATCTCAAATCTGTACGGGGGAAAAAAAAAAAAAAAAGAGATACAGAATGAGAGACTCTCGAGCTCTGTGCTGGAGATCTCTCACTGTGGAACTCCTGCAGTAGTGGTGTGAAAAGTTTCATTCTCTCTCCCTCACACACACACACACACACACACACACACACACAAGCGGTGTCGGGTGTTGCAGGAATCGGAGCGCTCGGTCAGAGCTGAGAGAAAAGTTCACACAGAGTTGAAGTCACATCTGGGAACGTTTTGCCGCTCAGGAGGAGCAGAGACCCGTAAACCGAGCCGGTTCTGATTTTCACCGCGGAAAACAAAACGAAGGCGGCGTGTTCCCGCCGCGCCACCCGACACTCGCCGGAACCTCATCCACACACCGCCGTCTACTGTATTACAGTTCCTCCATCTCCTCCTCCTCTGTTCACAATTATTCACACACACACACACACACACACACACACACACACACACACACACACACACACACACACTGGACGGTACACAGAGTCTCAGACATCACTGAGAGTAAGGAGTCTCCAGTGCGAGTCAGAGGTCCAGCTGAGGAGTTTACACTCTGTAACGCCGCTGCTTTATTTCTTTAGAGACGTGTGAGAATTATAAACCTCTAACAGCGTCGTGGAACAAACACTCGTTTATTAACTAAAAACAAAACCAACAGAGAACACTTGTCTACTTACACACAGAGCTACGATCCCTCTGTCCACCACCCAGATCCACCAGAGGAAGACAGACGGATGGACAGACAAATTAAGAGGCAGAGGGACAGACAGAGAGAGAGAGAGAGAGACAGATGAGGATGGGGTCCCTGTTGAGTCGGGTCTCAGGGAGTCTTTCCCCTCTCGGCATCATCACCCTCAGTTCATTCATCAGGGACGATCTGATCATTCTGATTCATACACATGTTTCTGGCTTCGACACATTTCCATAATTTTCTTTTAATTTTGTGAAGCTGCTTTGAGACGATGACCTCTGTTAAAACGCTATAGAAATAAAATGTAATTGAATTGAACAGAGACAGAGAGGGACAGACAGAGACAGAATGAGAGAGACAGAGAGAGAGAGACAGCTCAGTGTCTCCATATAACCCCCGAGTGCTGCTCTGAATCCAGAATCACTTCTCCGTCTTTTCTTTCTTCACCTGTCACGTCTTTCTTTCTCCTGGTCTCTCACTTCCTCTTGCTCTCCGCCTCTCTGTCTCCCCATCTCCCTTCCAAGCGTCGTGTGCGTGTGTGTGTGCGTGTGTGTGTGTGTGTGTGTGTGTGTGGTGTGCCGCAGGTTCGGAGCGTTTCTGGAACGAACGACCTTGAGCCAGCATGCGGGAGCGCGTTACCATGGCGACGGCGCTTCACACATCCAGGAACAGCTGGATGCAAAGCACTGAGAGAAATGTTTGGCGGGAGTCGCCGCCGCGGTGGAGGAAATAAAATAATCATCTAAAAAAGACGAAAGAAATGAAGACAAGACGAGTCCCGGCTCTTTCTCTGCCTCAAGGACGACGACGCGTCGCGAGGAAATTTTAACAAACGGCTTTGATTTATTAATGGCTCGAATGAAGAGACTTTATTCAGCGACGCAGATGTTAACCGGCTTCATAAAACGTCTTTATTATTATTATTATATGATGATATAAAGACAGAAAGACCCAGGACGCGAGTTTAAGATGAACACCGCTCTGCGTTTACACTCGGAGGAATCCGATCCGAGTCAGATTTCTGTATGACGTCCTGACGGTGCAGGTCGTACACGTGCTCATATTCTCCTGTTCAATAGGTGGCAGCATTGCACTTACTGCACATAAAAGCAAAAAGAAGAACATAAAGTTAAGCTTATTTTAAAAATTTGAGTATTGTTTTGCAAAAAGAAAAAAAAAAAGTGTGAATTTAGAATCGAAAAGTCACCCAATGATTCAGTGAATCAATTAAACCAAGAAAGAATCAACTGAATCCCTGTGCAGATTAAATTTACTTTATAATTTATCTTCCAGCTTTAGTTACTTTAGTAAACATTAGTATTCTGGGAACATCATGAGATCCTAAATTGTTCCCCTGACTCCTCTGATTCAGTGTCGTTTAAAACAGAACTTGAACTTTTTAGTCACCATGACCTACTCGTTAGTGATCACGGCAGCAGACAGAGCGAGCTGAGAGAACGCCAAAGCCACGTGTTTATACGACTCGAGACGTCCTGCATCGTGAAAATGAAAACCTGCTGCACTCAAAGCCAGAGGAGTGATCTCAGGCTCGTGGCGTCCTTCAAAGGATGTGTCACAAATTCTTAGAGAGATGAGAAACCTCGAGCTGACGATAAAAATTTACTCATCAGGAGGAAAATAAAAGTGAAAAAGTGCAAAGGACGGTGAATTTATCTTTAATCCACACTGACAGACTGAAGAGGAGAGAATGCAAGCCGGCGCCAGCAGGAAAAAACAAACCAAAAACAGAGAAGTCAGGAAGAAGTGAACGGCTTCGGAGAGGACGCGACCCCAAAACACCAAGAGAGAACTAAACGAGAAATCTCATTAGATCTCAAAAGAAAGATAAATAAAAATTTCCTGCTGTAGCAATGCTGTTCCTCATAATACCTTGCCCTTTTCACACAAAGCGTGACCCGTCCCCCCAACACACACACACACACACACACACACACCTCCATCCATCACTCCTCCATCAGACCACATGAGGTGCGGCGGCGCGGCCGTGTCTCAGCTCGCGATTTACTGCCCTGCTTACTGCTACGCCAAACAACAGGGGCGCGGACACTGCTAATTGGACGGGTCACGAGTTTACGACGCCCTCGCTAATGCGACAAACCGCCGACCTTCATGACCGCCAGAATTCTCTCTTAAGAACAGATCCTCTTGAGTTTCTGTACGACCTTTTAGAGGAGAACGCGGATCAGGATGGAGAAACCAAAACACTGGGGTTTGTGCTGTTGGTTTATATTGTTAAACACGGTTGCTAAGCAACAAGCAAAAACATAGCAAACATGAGTCACTTATTAAAGCTTAAAACTCGGAATGAGGACAAAACTTGGAAATGTCATTTCCGACTTCTGGCTTGTTTAAGTTGGACACAGACATGAAATCTTCAGCGTTAGTGCTAATAACGTCAGGATGGTTTAGCGTCGCACAACGTTAACGCTGCTCTTTAGGTGGCCTGATCTAAAGCAAATATTTCTTATATACACTTATATGTTCACTTTAAAGTGTAGAAGTTGTAAGTTTAGTGTTGGTGGCGTGAGCAGCCATGTTGTTATGACATCACAGGTTAAACCTTAGGGTGGAGGGAATAACGAGGCGTAAGATTTAGCTAAAATTAACTAGACATTAGCTACAAGCATTGGGAAGAGCCACTAAATTTCAAACAGATGTAACGGTAAAATACTATCAAGGGAACTTTTAAGGACTAAACACAGAACGCAAGAGCTGAAGAGCGGGTTCCTAAAAAGAGCCATAGAGCAGGTTCCTAGAAAGAACCCGAGAGCTTTAGAGCAGTTCCTGGAAAGAGTCTGAGAGCAGTTCCTATAAAGAACCCGAGATCTGTAGACCAGTTAATAGAGAGAACCCCGAGAGCTGTGGAACGGTTCCTGGAAAGATCCCGAGTGCCTTAGAGCGGGTTCCTAAAAAGAGCCAGAGAGCGGGTTCATAGAAAGAACCCGAGAGCCTTAGAGCAGTTCCTGGAAAGAGCCTGAGAGTCATAGAGCGGTTCCTAAAAAGAACCCGAGATCTGAAGACCAGTTAATAGAGAGAACCCCGAGAGCCGTTGAGCGGTTCCTAGAAAGAACCCGAGAGCCTTAGAGCAGTTCCTGGAAAGAGCCTGAGAGCCGTTGAGCGGTTCCTAGAAAGAACCTGAGAGCCGTGCCATTTCCAAAGAACTCCTTGAGGAACCATTTGTTCTGAGCGCTGCATTATCTATCTCTGGAACTGATTTGTTGTGGTTCTCTTGTCTACACTTCATAAATAACGTGGAGGAGTGCGGACTGCGGAGAACCCTGAGAACCGTATGGAGATGAAGATGAGACGGTGATGTTCTCTCTCCATGCCTTTCAGACAGGATGAGAAAAAACTAACTCTGCGAGATGCGTATAAACCCCTATAATAATAATAATAATAATAATAAAGTCATCATCTGACATGAACACAATGAGCAGGACGCTTCTCCAGGACGCTTCTATAATAATCCGCCGTAATAAACACTCAGTGGTGTGTAACGCCGCGACGCAACAAGCGGGTTTAAAAGTGGGATCTGAGGCGGAATAAGAGCAGCATCCTGCGTTAGAGAACACTTTAATAAAGCGAGAATGAGGAAAGTGGGTGATTACACTTCATTAATATCTGCCTGGAGCTTTGTACAGAACAGTTGATAAATAAAGATAAAATATGACAAGTGCTCCGTCGAGAAGCATTAGTCTCGGTCTGAACTCACAGCGGGCGCTATGCCGCGCCACTTTACATCCTCTCAACTCTTACGGCACACTCGTGGTGGAGTCAGAACATATTTGCATAAAGTGAGCGACAAAAAAACCTCAGTCATGAAGTACAAAAGATCAGAGCGACAGGAATGAAAAACGGTCTAACGATCTCCAGGACTCACAGACCAGACGCCCGAGCGCACGCAGCCTGCCATATGTCTGGACCAACGCTGACCCGGGACCTGCAGCGGCGCTCGATGGGGCGCTAGAGCTGGGAATCATGTGCAGACTGGTGATTCGATTCTATGTGTTGATTCGATTCAGTATTTAAAGTATATGTATTTAAAGTATATATATATTATAAACATTTTGCATTCTTACATGTTAAATGTCAAATTTTGTAAAAATAAAATAAAATAAAAGATCCAGACCAGCTGGTGGCAGTACTGCACCAAACTCTGAAAAACCCAAAAGAAGAAGTGAGAAGATGGAAAAGGTTTGTATTTACTACAAAAAGCTGCGGGACTTTTAAAAGAAATCTGGCAATTTTAGAGCAGTTATGTTTTGTAAATTTACCAAAATAACTGAACAAGTCAGAATCAATTAATTGAATCACTGGAAAAGCTGAGTTAGACTGTATAATCAATTTCAGCTCACATTTAAAATAGTCTGATTATTACATCTAAATCTATTTATACTTATTTATTCCATTTATTCAATTGCTCCTCCCCTAACTCTTCTTCAGTCCATATTTTCTATCCCAGATTATTTCCAGGATGAAAGGTGAGCACTCATGGGGGGGGGCGCACCTACCCCCCCCCTGCCTCCCCTCCCGTCTCATAAGCTTCAACTCAAAACTCACAGGTGAGTTTAATCATCAGAACACGGAGCTCAGAAAATACTTTTTTTTTTTTAAACATTTTATTTATAATGCACTTATGCACTTTATATTTGAAGCAAATCTCAAAGTGCTACAAATTAAAATCATCAGCAGTCTGTGGCGTTGATGCCTGATCTCCCAGGGTGTGAAGCTCGATCTTAGGAGGTTTCAGAAGATGTACTGAGACAGAGCGGAGGCTGAGTGTAGACGTGTGTGAGGGAACGAGGTCAAAGTAAACGCACTCGAGCAGCTGCATAACCCGACTCTGAACACCGGAAACTTTCATCACACACACACACACACACACACACACACACACACACACTACTGAGAGAATGTTCCACACTTCAGGCCTTTATCGGTAGTCAGGAACAAATAAAAACGATCTGTAGAAGCTTCGAGTGATGATTCGAGTTAGAATCACACAACAAATCGAGTCTGCTTCGCGAGCGTTATCTCATAGTGAAGACTGAAGCTGAGAACTCTCACTGCTCCGCTCGGTGTCTGTGACGTCTGACGTAGAGGAGGAGGTCCTAACTACGAGAGCACAGGAGCGCACGTGATAGTACAGTGGGGCTGCGTTCAATGACAAGAGCACGTGTGAAACCTTGATGAGCGTACAGCAGTGGAGCGGTCTGATGAAACGTCGTAAGCGCTCTCGTTACTGAACGCAGCCCTGCTGTACTGTAACACACCGCCCTGCGCTCTCGTACCCGGGGTCTATTAAAGGATTAAAGAGCGCTGATCACACTTTATTTATTTAGTGCCGACTGTCTAGACAAAATCTAGTCGTAAAATACAGAAAAATTAAACTCGCTGGCAAACATTTTATTCGCCATTTCTGGAGCCGTGCTCGTGTTGTTCTCAGCATTACAGTTTATAAACGCCTCATGAGTGTTCAGCTGGTACACACACCACCGTATATAATACACACACACACACCTTCTGTTGGATCGCCTAGCAGACTAGAACTTTACACTAATGTAATCATTTTATACTTTGGCCTGAACTACAAGTGTGAACACAGCCTTAATCTCAGCTGATCAGGTTTCAACACCAAAACATGAAAGTCATTCAGGTTCCTAAAGCGTGAGGAAATAAAGTGAGTTTTTACAGAACGTAGTGCAGTGGTGGTGTACAGGGTTAAGGTCTGAGTTACTGATCGGAAGGTCGCCAGTTCGATCCCCAGCTCCACCAGGTTGCCACTGTTGGGCTCTTGAGCGATGCCTCTAACTCTATCTGTAATGTATACTGTATGTGACAAAGGCTTAGCTTAACTCAAATCAGATTCATGTTAAAGTCACACTGTTAGAAACTTTTTAGGACTTTTTCATGACGGTTCTTCTGTTACACATAAACATCAGCGGTCAGGTTAGAGATAAAGTTTTAGATTGTTTTTTTTGCAAATTTCAAATCTAATAAATTTTTCTAAAAACTTAGCTAACCTGAAAGGTCATTTGATTTTTATGTGTTTAATAGACATTTCAAAATAGATATTTATAGTTTTCAAACTTTATCTTATTGAAAAATTAAAGGTTGATTAATCAGTGACCGTATCGACCTTTAATCTGCTGTAACGCAGGAGACGACGGAGCAAAGTTTTTCTGGTGTTTAATTTTTAATTTTTTTACTTTTTTAATTTTATCAAAAGAATTGACCAAAATTAATAAATAAATGAACTTCTGACCAAAGAAAAAATAGAGATTTTTTGGTAGGCTATTGAACTATTACAACTTTTCTAGCATAAAAATCATTAAACATTCTATTCAAGACTTCCTGAACAATTTGTATTATTATTAATGTGTCGTTACTGGAGCTTCACGTCCTGGTGAAAACCCCTTAACCTGAGGATTACACTGGCGAAGGTCACTGTAAGATTTCTCTCTCTGATTAGTTCGTTATTTAATTGGTCTTAAACTTGTTAGCTGTAAATCGAGCCACGCCCCCACGCTGAAACTGTTTAAAACACATCCTGGATCAGCCACGCCCACAAACGCCAAAACTAACCACATTCCTCACAAGACAGGGTCGCTCTTAGCTAAAATGAAAGCAGGGTTACGATAATAAATCCATGAAAACTTTAATATTAAACATGGTTATTCTGACTTGAAGGAAAATAAAGCTCCAACTCTACACACTCGGACACGGACGTGACCAGTGCAGTCGTTATCTTTAACTAGTGCAGGAATGACCTTCAGCGTTATCTGACAAAAGTGCTCACATTGTAAATAAATATTGTGCTTTTCAAAGGAATAAAGCATTCCTGACATGAAATATCCCAACTCCTCTGATAACTGTCTGTACGATGCAACACGTCTCCCTGTTTCTCCACAGCAGAAACGAACCAGTTTCATATGAGACGAGCGAAATGTTACTCCACGTTAATATCCACGAGTGTGTGCACCCCGGTGCATGTAGAGACGCCCGGCATGCAGCGCCTCGAACACACACCACTAATAAATAAATAAATAAATAAATAAATAGAGATGTGCATGAGCATGCAGAGCCTTGTCTTGTCTCGTTTCGTCTCGTCTCGGGCACCATGGCTCCCGATTCCACACACACACACACACACACACACACCTGCTGAACACAGATCTGTCTGACCTGCCGAGGTTTAACGTGGAGCAGAAGAGTCGTAGAAGAGTCGCCGCCTCCTCATGATACCTTCATGCATTAAGTCCTGATGATGAACCGTGAACGCGTGTCTCACCTGCCGCTCTAATGCACACACACACACACACACACACACACACACACACCTGTCCAACCTTACAGTGTGTGTCAGGGGAAAGTCATTATTACCTGCATGAAGGAGGAGGAGGAGGAGAAGAACATCATGCATCATCATCATCATGCATATCATGCATTAACCTCTCTCACACTCACACACACACACACACACACACACACACAGCAACATGTATGTATGAAGATGGAGTCTCAATCAGATTTTATCCAAACTTTGACTTTGCAGCATTTATTCATGTTAATAACTTATCCTGCATTTAACCTGGAACTTTATGCAATTCATAAAATCACACAGAATATAAACCCAGGAAAGTGTTAAACTGTAACTTAACACACACACACACACACACACACACACACACACACACATCCCTCTAACAGGCTGGAGGAGAACTTCAACATCATCATTAACGCACGCGCACACACACACACACATTCAACCTTACCAGGTCTCTCCTCCTCCCAGAAACACGAAGAATTCTGCTAATAATCTCTCTGTGTCCCCCCGCAGTGTGTCCCCCCGCGGTGTGTCTCCGCTGTGTGTCCCCCGCGGTGTGTCTCTAGCCCAGCTCCGCTCCTGTCTCCGCCATCTTCCGTGGCTGTTTGTTTAAATGAGAAACGCTGCCGAGAGCGAGTCAGCCAGCTTGGAAGCCGACGCCGGTGCATTCTGGGTAATGTAGTCTAAAGCCGCGCGTGGCGTCACGCTTCTCAACGCGCATGCCGTTCACAATAAACTACATGTCCCAGCGTGCACCGCGGCGTGGAGAGATAATACAGTCCTGTGGAGACTCTGCTGAAGGAGAGAGAGAGAGAGAGAGAGAGAGAGAGAGAGAGGTTTATTTATAGCGCTGCTCACCTGATAGATCCAGCACAAAGCCTTCATTACACACACACACACACACACACTTATAACCTTTATACTCACACAGCTGTGTATCATCACACATGTACACATGTACAGCACCATGTAAAGTCATAGTTTACATTTTATTAATTAGATTTAAAATTAGATATTAATGTATAAATAATATTGCATTTACCTACATTTCAAACCTTTTTATGTAATTATCATAATTATATAATTATATCAATACACTGTGCATTTCATGTTTATGTAATATATTTAACTATTTCTATTCTGCTAGTTGACAATTATATTCCTAATTAACAGCAATAATTTATTTAACCTGAGCGTAACAATGTGCAAAAAAAAAGTAATCAATCACATATTTTGTGTAAGAAAAAAAAAGTATATTGAACAAAAGATCAATAATTACATTGATTAAATTATAAAGTTAATCAAATTTCATTTTAGGGTATTAAAGCGTTTGTTTTGAAATAATAATAATAATTATGTGAGTATGTAGACTATTTATAATCTATATACTTAGTTAACAATAACCTTTTTATATGTATTTATATAATTGTATATATATTTATATATTTTATGCTAGTATAACAATGAAATATTAAAATATTTGTGAGGGTTAAACAGTTTGTAAAAATAATTTTAAAAAAGGTTAAATCTAAAAATAATTTGCTGATCTTTAATGTAATCAGTGATATTATTATTATTATTATTATTATTATTATTAATTGAGGTTGAAGTCCACGTACATGTCTGTGTGTCTTTCTGTACA
>JAQMYG010000015.1:809033-819080 GCA_030014215.1 Clariallabes teugelsi | reverse complement strand
AGAGCGACTTACAAAAAGTGCTTTAAAGTTTACATCACTGGATACATACTTACACTGGGTTAACTAGGTTAATAACACTGGGTTAACTAGGTTAATAAATTACATTTAAAGTAAATTACAACTAATTTAAAGTAAATTACAACTAATTTAGTCTTCAAACATATTTTGGAAAAAAAAAAGACTTCCCACATAGACTCACCATTAAAATGTTTTTGATTGTAAGCTACATTTATTGATAAATTTGTAAGATAAGATAAAAGACACACACGAGGCTGAGGGACAGATGCGGATGATGATGTTGTGTCCGTACCTGGACATGGTGTGAGAGCCACCCAGCAGGTGATACTGACTCTCCAGCGTTAACCCTTTCTCTCTGTCCTTCCTCCAGGTCAGCACTCGCAGAGATAAATCCTGCGACGCTGTGACAACCCGGAAATCATCCTGCAGGGATCAGAGGAGGGTAAATGCGCTACATTTCGTTTCCCTGAGGGTTAATGTGAGAGAGGAGGAGGATGAGGAAGTTCTCACCACACACACAGACGTGATGGGCTGGAGATGCTCCTTAAAGCTGGAGATTAGCTCGCCTTTAAGATTGTAGACCTTCAGGTCGGTACCGTCTGCAATCAGAACCATGCTGTTCCCTTTCGTCTGGAGAATCAGGTCCGAGTGCCAGCTGCTTAAATCCAGACGGAAAGATTCGACCTGCTGAGCTGAAGCAGAAAAAATATATATACTGTATGTATAAACAAAAATACATATATTATAAGTAATAGTACAATAATAACATTAACCAATTATAATATCGATGATGTTATTAAATGTTAATTATAATTACAATTATTATTAAATCTATATTACATTAATAAACTGAAATCATTATAACAATATAATAATCATATAATGTAATTTAGTAAATACATATAATTATTAAATAATTATATGCATCATTTAAAAACAGGCTTTATAAAAAGAAAGGTTCAAATAATAGCTTAGTGTAAAAGTTGGCAGCTCCTTATGATATTTAATGGGACAAAATGGGTGTTATAATTTATTTACAAAAATAACATTTCTGTAGACAGTTGAATAAAAAAATATATATTTGTATAAAACAGATATTTTCCAGTTTTATCATCATTAGTTCAATATTAAGAGGCTTTTAAAAAATGTGAAAAGAATAAAAATAAAGCAACGTCTGAAAAAAAATTTTTTAAAGGCTTGAACTGGTATAAATGTCATTTCCTTCGTGTGAAGGGTGTGTAAACTTTTGTTTTTGAGGTTCACACTCGTACCCTGAGCCTCCTGCTTGTATCTGGACTTCTTCAGGCTGAACTCGAACACAGACAGTGTGTTGAGTCTGAGCTCGGAGCCGCTGTGAACCACGGCGACTCGCGCAGCCTGAGAGGGGAAGAACGCCGCAGCCGCGCAGCCTCGGACCGGCAAACACACACACACGGCTTCAGAGTCTTTCTCCGGATCACACACACTCTGAGTGCTGAAAACCTGCCGTCAGAAACACACACAATAATAAGTTCACTGCCCTAGAAAGTGAAAAGCAGATTCATTAAAACATGAGTATAAGAAATGCGCGCGCACACACACACACACACACACACACACACACACACACACACACACACACACACACACACACTTCCTGCTGCCCCAAAACAGCAAATGAGCGGTCACAGATGTCACACACAGTGATTAATTCTCTATAACAGCAGCTCTGACAGTAGTGCAGGTTTGTATTAGCGCGCTCTTTCTGATTCGTTATCGTTTCCATAGCAACAGCGCCTTCACAGGGTAAAGCGGCCACACGCCATTGACCGTCAACAGATTCAAAAAAGTTACTATGGTGAAGATATCTTACAGTAATTAGATGTTTAGCAAGTAATTAGATGTGTAGCATGTAAGGAAGGAGTCTCCAGTGTCAGAAGTTTGTAAAGTGTCAGAAGTTTGAACGGTTTCACCTTCGGGCTCAGGTCCGAGTTGTCCTTGGATGCAGCGAGGATCCACTTCTTATCAGGAGAAGAGAGGAGGACGTTCAGAGCGAATGAGTCACACACCACGTGCCGAGACGTTTCAGACAGTTGCGGTGACGTGAGGACGAGGAGCGACCCCAGCGAAGTTCCCACCTCGAACACGAACAACAGCAGACGAGTGTTTAGTCATTTGTAGCTACGTGAAAGTGTGTGTGTGTGTGTGTGTGTGTGTGTACAGAGTTTACACAGGTTACCGTGACGAAAGCGTTTCCCTCTGTGCTGAAGGTCATTAACGTGCACTGAGACGAGCCCGAGGTGAAGGAGCTCAGCGGCTCTCCCGTCCGTCCCTGCCACGCGCTGATCGTCCCGCCGCTGTCCGACGTGATCACGATGCTCTGCTCTGGGTCCGTGATGATACGGGTCAGCGGGTTCTGAGTGGAGCTGGACCACAGAGGAACACCCTGAGCCATGAAACGCAATTTAAAGTCTTTACAATCACAAATCAGTTTTTTTTTAAATTATACTGTAATAAATAGACAGGGGTGCCAATAGTTCATATATCAAACCAGCAATATTGGTTTGATATATGAATATGCTAATTAAACATGCTATATTCTGATTTACTTAAACAATTTGTTTGCTTTTTGTTTAAAATTTTAGATCCAATTGTTATATCCTTTCTGTCTCTTAAAGACATTGTTTCTTTATAATATAGAACTTTAGAATGAATAATAAACATCATTAAACAATTTAAGTAATATAAATTCCTCTCATGTTACATGGCCTTCATTTGCATACTGATCCCTGATTGGTGCTCACACTTTATGATGAAACAACATTCACATCATCAGCATAAGTGCTGGTTTTCTATGCAAATAAATAATTTAATGATAAAAACACCTGTTTAAAAGGTTGCGCATGGTTATAAACGTGTATCTGACCTTGTGTATGTCCCAGGCCTTGAGTGTTCCGTCAGAGGAGGCGCTGCAGACGATCGGCGTGACGTTCCACATGTCGTGTAAAGCGCTGTTTCCCATCAGGTACGAGAAGCCGACGATCCGGCCTTAAAGAACGACAAATTATTCAGAAGAATACATGCATTCCTCCCTCACCGATTCCTCCGAGCGCTTTTTAGGAATCCGAGGCACTGAGGAACCGAGTTTTGTGAAAGAGCCAGCAGAAGCAGATGTTGTGTACCTGTGTGTCCCCTCAGGCTGTTACAGCTGTAATCGCCTCCTGATCGGCCGCACGTCATGTTCAGCTCCAGGGAGGAGCGATGGAGGTAATAACGCTTCCACGTGTACGAGGTCGCGTCTGAGAGCAGCTGGGCCACGTTACAGAAACCCCAGCGACGCAGGCACATCTCTCTGAACCGAGAACATTTTCATATTTATATTTTATATTTTTTGTTTTAATATTTTAATAGTAAGAAACACGTCAAGATGAACGATAGCAGAGTGATAGTTTACCTCCATAACCACTGCGTCTCTGCAGCTTCATGCCAATCCTGAGCAACATGTGACATTTGAAAGAAACAAATATAAATAAATATTATTTAAATAAGTAAAACTTTGGATTGGGAGTAACTTGGTCTGCGAGTGTTTTGCAAGACGAGCAAAATAGATTAAATAGATTTCAACTCGATAAACGAGTGAGGTCTTGATATACGAGTGGTCCGTATACATTTGTCCACAGAGCATCACATGATCACAACTGAGCTAATGGTTCTTCTCCCTCTCACACTGTGGGATTGTGGGTAATCGCCTCCCATACTCGGTCTCAGTTTGCGTGCATCACTCGTATAGTCAACGGCTGTGCACACGTACACTGTTTATCATAAACAGCATTGCTGAAAGCATTTTTTATTTTGTGTTTAACTGTTTAACGACATTTCTGCAAAATCCTCAAAAGGAGGACTCCTAAATCAAGCGCACTGATTGAAAAATCATGTGTGTGTGTGTGTGTGTGTGTGTGTGTGTGTCTGTGTGTGTCTGTGTGTGTCTGTGAAAGTCATCCTACACAGTAGCCTTTAGGTACTTTTTTACATTACTTTTTTTTTTTTTTACTGAATATTTATTAAAGATTTCATTTTTTTTTTTAATGTTATAACATTTGCATGAAATCTGTCTTCACATTTTTGCTAATTTCACATCTGTCACTTTTTTATAATGAGTATTACAATTTAAAAATGTAAAGAATAAAAGTATAAGATGCAAGATTCAGGTGTAAAAATATAATTATAAAATTAACTATCCACAGTTAACAGAACAAAACATAAACAAATAGAAGATATACAGAATGTAGAAAATATGTAAATAAATGACAAGAATATACAGAATAAACAAACAAATTAATTAATTATTAAAAAATTAGAAGAAATAACCTAAATGGGGAAACAAATCACAGTGTTTCATCGTCTACATCTGAATGTTGAGATAGTAACAGAAAAGATTTTTATTTTTATATTAAATTTTTATTTGTATAGCACTTTTAACAATTGTTACAAAGCAGCTTTACACAATCAAAAGAAATTATGGTTGGATTTCTGGTTTTCTATTAGATTTAATAAGTGAACAAGGTTTTGGATTTCACAGAGCAAAGATGATAGTTCAGGAAATTATTTAGAAAATTTATATTTATGAATGCAGAATTTGGCCATTAAAATATAAAGTTGAGAAAATGATTTAACTGATATTTGTTACTGTGGCAGAAAAAAATTACAGAAAAATTATATCCCTAAAAGTAAAAATGTGAATATACAATTCATGAATATATATAAAAATATCATTTTCAAGTGTCCGCCAAAAAGACTGCACTGTTAGATAAGTTAAAAAAAAGGCGAACACATTCTTTCTGTTGGTTTTTATAACGTACGTACAGCTGATCCTCGGTATACGAATGTCCTCCCTCAGGAAATGTAGCTTTAAGAATTTAAATTCGCCTCGGCGTACGAAGCATTTTTGCCATACGATCGACCCAACTGAATCGACCCGAACCCCAGATAAGAGTCACGTGTTCGCCCGGGAGTCGTTCAAAACCTGTCTGCATCAGTGTAAAGCCAAGCCAAGCGAGTTTACATATTTTTGTGGGTTGTTTTTGCATTTTGTGTGAGATTTAGTGAAGACATTTCACTTTGGGTCCCAAGAATGTTATCAAGCTGCTTTCAGTTCTGACTCTTTACCCCAAGGACCCTCTGTGCAAAGCTTTATCTGCATGTCATGCTTATTTATCATTTATCATTTTATTACAAACAAACATTTATTACTCCATACAGCTCATTTTACCTGCACTGAGCTGTTTACATTAACATTTAACTCAAAAATTTTTACAAATTACTTCAAAAAGTTTCATAAAAACATGACCATAAAAACATTAAATTTCGTGCTACAGGGAGAATTTAATGTTTTGACCAATAAAGTGATTTTGAAGTTCGATCTTTAACTCAAATAGGATTTACTGAAAGTGAAATTGTGTTTATTCTCTTTTCTCTTCCGCGTTTGATTAACCCCGCCTTCCGCGCAGTAACTGGATACAAGCTTCCAATCTGTCAAAACATCAAACGGTCAAAATACAACTAGCCAATCCCTGCAGAAGGGGCGGGGCCTGTCGGAATACGGATGGGGAAAGAATAACTGCCAACTGAACTTCCGCGTTGTGTAACAGCGCCTTACCTTACAAACGCACGACACTTTGATTAGATCATCTTCACTGAGGAAAGAAAATATACTTATTAAACTGTCCAAAGTTAAACTGTGCTCGTTATGTTCCATCGTGTGCGTCTTTAGGAGAATAAACAAAAATAAAGTGCACAAACGCCCATCTGTTTTTACGGCACTTCTCCTGCTACGGCAAGCCTCCTTGGACATTCTGCTAGTATCGCGTTTTTAAAATCTGTGCCGCACAAATACTAACTAACTACTAACTAATTACTCAAATGTAATAATAAATGTTATATAATAAAAATATTTAATATTTTAAAATCATTTAAAGATTTATTTAATATGCTATTTATTTATTTATTTATTTAATATTATTTAATATTTATTTAATTCAATATTTATGTGATATTTATTTCTTTTTAAATGTATTTTACATTTTAATATTAAAATGTTAAATTCCATTTAAAAAGAAATAAATGGCTAAAAGAATTCATTACACTTATAATAAACTGTGTATTCGGATGTGTTTATGTTCGGATATTTGATTTAATAAAAACAAAACAGGGTTTAATACATGTTTAGAATAATTAAATGTTTTCTAAGTAGTTGCTGTAAATATATGCAGGTAGCATTAAATTGCCTTCCATAGCAATTTAAATATATGCAGGTAGCAATTTAATATCTAATTTAAGATGCAATATCCGAACATAAACACATCCGAATACACAGTTTATTATAAGAGTAATGAATTCTTTCAGCCAGCAGGGGGCGCAATAATAGCAGTTATGATTAATAGCAATTATAGCAGCTATGATGAACTGTCTCATGGCTCACGTCTCATGGCTTTAATTTTTTATTATTTATATAATTTATTTGATCTAAAGTGTGAACCCAAATAAAGTGGTTTCCAAGCACCTGATCCCTGAGCAGATCAGAGACTTGCTTAAAAACACACACTTTGCTCACTGGAACTCCAGGATTAGAACCAACAACCTGAAAATCAGGAGATCTGGTCTGTAAAGTTTTGTAAAGTTCTGTAAAACCGTCATCAGCTTCATCAGCTTCTGTAGATCTCTGAGATGTTTGTTACATCGCAAGGATTGAAAACCTTTAAACCATGTAAACTTAACTTTTCGGTTGATTTACAGTTTTATAATGAAACTGATAAAAAGAAATTGTAAATGCAACAAAAATAAAAAATTTATTGAGGAGCTTTGAAGAACAGAATGCCTTTAAAAGTCACTTCAACTATACACTGAAACCGTGAGGAACCTCTGAATAACTCTAGGTTTCCCCCCAGATAAGACATTCTTACTTCTTCTAGATATTCAGAAAAATGGCAGACTAAAGCTTTATTTAAAGGTACCATGTGGAACCATACTGATCATAATAGATTTTGTGTAGTGCTTTCAGAAAATGTTACAAACGGTTAACTATCCAAATAATTCATGAGGAACCCTTAAAGAATTCTTAAAAAAAAAAAAAAAAAGTGAATCCTAGTACTCTGAAGTTCTATTAATTTTTTCTCTATAGCACTTATTGCAGGAAGGTTGCAGGAAGCCTGGAGCCTTTTCAAGGAGACTTCAGCCATAAGGTGGGCTACACCTTGGACACAGGCAATTGGGATTAGCTTGCCATGCATCTGTCTGGACTTGGGAAGGAAACCAGAGTACCCGGAGGAAACACACCAGTCACGGGGAGAACATGGAAACTCCACATGCACAGACCCAAGGTGAGAATTGAACCCTTACTGTGTAGGTGTGAGGCCACAGTGCTGCCCTGATGTGCCCTTTGGTTTGTCGATTTTTGTGAATGTTTAAAGTCTATAAGTAGACTCCAGTGTTGGCGTTCCACATAGAGTGCTTTGACAAAGGTATTGTTCCTTAACAATCAATAAAAGAACTGAGAGTGTGTCTTTATAACTGTTGTTGGTCTCCACAGGGGTCAGGGGTGGACCACCGATCTACACACAAGCACCCTCCCATTTTATCCAGGCTTGGGACCGGCACTGCATCCACTGGATTGGAATCGAACCTGGGCCTTCTGCATGGGGGGGCGAGAAACCTACCACTGAATATATATAGAGAGGGAGAGAGAGAAACATTTTTAGAAAGTTGACTCAAGAATCATTTAAAGAACTCTTGAGGAACACTGTTGTATCCGTTCTGTTAGTTCTAGTGAATAATAGTCTAAGAGTTTAAGTGCAGATGTTTTTTTTTTTCTTTTGAAGCACCCCGGTCAGGTGTAGCTCAGTGGTTAAGGCATTGGACTATGGTTCGGAAGATCCCAGGTTCAAACCCCACAACCACCAAGTTGCCACTGTTGGGCCCTTGAGCAAGGCTCTTAACCCTCAACTGCTCAGATGTGTAATGAGATAAAAATGTAAGTCGCTCTGGATAAGAGTGTCTACTAAATGTAAATGTAGAACCCTTAATTAATTATCCTATTAACCTGTTATTATCCTTAGCTTCATAATGAGGCTTTTTCCAGGTGAAACAACTTCATATGAGATGTTGAAACAAAAGAAATGTCTGATTTTATACAATAAATTAAAAATCTTCTCATAAAAACTGTGATCCAAAGAATCTGTGATCCAAAGAATCATCCAGAAACCCACGTCGAACCATGTATGTCTTTTAAAGAGAGGAACCTTTGTGGATCTGCAACTATGAAACTACTAGGAGTTTACACTCCCCATCCCTGTAACTAGACTATTAGAAGAATTACAGGTTATGATTAGCACTGTAAAAGTGTTCCTTGCTTTGACCTTGCAGTTCCCTGCAGAAGTACAGCACAGGATTTACATTTCAGGAACCTCAAACTGTTCAACATCAAAAGAACCCTGGTTTCCCTTTTCTAATAGTTACTGACTAATCTGCTTTAAGATGCACAAATCAATAAAGAATAATCTTGTGATGATGATGATGGGGAGGAGGAGGAGGAGGAACAAAAATAATAAATAGGACTGAATAATATAATTTATCTAAATGTAATGATTTAATTATCTGTACAGAGCAGGTGAGGCAGCATCCCTGCAGTAGCTCTCATCCTCCACAGGTGGGCTCAGATCTGTGTACAGCAGAACACACCCACAGTCACCATGCAGGCACACACACACACACACACACTCACACACTCACACACACACACACAGTGAAGGAGGAGGAGGCAGACAGAGTCGCAGGTCCCGCAGGAGACAGACACACAGGCTGAGAGCAGAGATCTTCATGAGCTTCATCTTCCTCACTCAGACCCGACACCATGCGCCCTCAACACCACCTCAACACCACCTGAACACCACCTGGAGCTCCTGAACCCCCCCCACACACACACACCTCCTGCTCTGCGCTCGGACCCGGACCCGGACCTCCTGCACATGAAGGAACTTTACACTGGAACCCGCTTCTGACACCTGAAATCAAACTTCCGGCTGTGTGAGTGTGTGTGTGAGTGTGTGTGAGTGTGTGTGTGTGAGTGTGTGTGTGAGTGTGTGAGTGTGTGTTCCTCTCACTCCTCATCATGAGCCGCAGGTCGCGCCGCTGGATATCACACATCCTCCTCTGTCTCGGGATCATCTACCTGAAGATCGGGTGAGTCACACACACACACACACACACACACACAGAGCACACTATACACACTGTATACCCCTCCATCGGCTGTGTGTGTGTGTGTGTGTGTGTAAGACGTGTAAATCCCCGCACGCGCTCGGTGCGCTTTTTAAAAAAACAAACACTGTAAACTCGGAAAATAAACAACAACAAATAAATAAAGATTATTACATTGACCTGCAGTGTATCAGCTGTAAACATCTCTCAGGATCATCACACTCAGCTCAGCTCACAGTTTTACTATTATTATTATTATTATTATTATTATTATTATAATAATCAAATATTCCACATGACAATCAACACCGCTCGGGGTACTGGGAGTTCCTGCTGTTCCCGATCAATAATAATAATAATAATAATAACAATAATAATAATAATATGCTTATAGAACAATACATTATAAAAACTTAAAATAGCTTATTCTTGGACCTTGTTATTTTCAATAGATAGATAGGGTGCCAATACTTGTAAAATTGTTTGGATAGGTAAATATATAGACAGACATAGATAAATAGAAAGGGTGCCAATACTTGTACAACTGATTGGATAGATAGAAAGACATAGAAAGAAAGATTGAAAAGGGGGCTAGATAGATAAATAGGTATATAGATAAGGTACCGATAGATAGATAGATAGATAGATAGATAGATAGATAGATAGATAGATAGATAGAATGCAAATATTTGGACAATTTATTGGCTAGATAGAAAGAAAGATTTAAAAGGGGATATAGAGATAACTATGTATATAGATATGCAGGATGCCAATACTTGTAGGAGTTTTAAATATATA
>JAQMYG010000015.1:790400-804818 GCA_030014215.1 Clariallabes teugelsi | reverse complement strand
TATATATTTATAAAATATAATAAAATCTGAATTAACCATATTTATATAAAAAATAATCAGTAACATAATAACTAAATAAAATTAATGTTTTAATAATAATAATAATAATAATTATTATTATTATTATTATTATTAAGAATATATAATATGTTTTATATAATTATTAAGCATGAGCTGATGATTTCTTTTTTATTGTTATTTTTTAATTTACATGGCCATTATCTACACCACGATTACACAAAACACTCCGATGTGTGTAAATGATTTATCAAAAGGAAGATGTGTGATAACCTCAGGACGCACAGGGTGTAGATCTCTCTCTCTCTCTGTCTCTCTCTCTCCTTTCTTAAAGTTGTGATTTTTGTAACAAGACAAAAAGTATAAAGCACCTTATGTATATTTATAATTACTGTAAATGCAGGTGACAAGCGATCCAGGTGCCGAATCCCTGCAGCAACACTGGAAGGTTCATAAACTATTTCACACATCTAGCAGTTAAAGACTTCATTTAAAAAGAATTCAAGATAATTAGTGAAATCAGAGACTGGACACACACAAGCCCCGCCCCCTCTGTCCAAAGAGGCGGTCCCCTTGTTGGTAAAGATAATACCTGTGTGTTTTTTTATATTAAATTATCTTAACCAAAGATCACGTTTTTTCAGAGTGAAAGCGTTCGAACTGATACAAGTTTGTTCACACAGGATTAAAAATCAATAAGGTTTTAGAAGCGTCACCGAGATGGCCGACGAGGGGGCGGGGTTTACTGTTAGTTTTTAACAAAATAGTCAAAGATGGTTTTGTATCTGTCAAAACACACACCTGTCACTTTGACAATGAACAACGCTCATACAGAATGCAGGTGTGTAAATAATACACTCCGTGAAGAATCAGTAACTGCGCTTGTCAATACACATCCGGAGCTAGTGTGTGTGTGTGTGTGTGTGTGTGTGTGTGTGTGTACAGATCAGGTTACACACACTTGACATTAAATCAGTCTCCATCATGTTTGATGTTTTTCTGACACAGAAGCTGAAATTAATCAGCTACTGTATAAAATGTGATTATACTGTAAGTGTTAAACATTTTGTTAGTGAAACGCTAGCGAGAGCCTGTTAGCCTTTAACGAATATGAAATTAGCTCAAAGACAATAAGAGGCTGCTCGCGATCGATACTTAGCCAGCTAGATGTGTTTAGCAGCTTTTGTTAGCGCACAGCTGGTGTTAGATATTCAAGAAAAGTTACGTATATGTGAATTACTGGTAAAAAAAAAACTGCTAAGCGGTTCCTCTGTACAGTGGAGGCGAGGGATTCAAGCGTGTGGGGAAATGGTACGGTCTGTTGCAGTGGTGATGGTTTTAGTTATTAAGTTTGTGTTTGTCTGTTTCAGGCAGTAAAGAAGCCGCATTCACGTACGCCATCATTGCAGCGGGCGTGGCCCACGCCATCACAGCAGCATGCACGCAGGGGAACCTGAGCGAGTGCAGCTGCGATAAGGAAAAGCAGGGGTTCCACGGCCGGGCGGACGGGTGGAAGTGGGGCGGCTGCTCGGCCGATATCCGCTATGGCCTCGGCTTCTCCAAGGTGTTCATGGACGCTCGGGAGATCAAACAGAGCGCCAGGACGCTCATGAACCTCCATAACAACGAGGTGGGACGAAAGGTACGTAGGTTACAGAGTTACAGAGGAAAAACACTAACCAGATCATTCTTTAAAGTAGAATAGAAACAAGTAGCGCTAGTGTGGTTTATATTAAAGGAGCGGTCAGTGATTTTCGGAACGTTAGATGTTAGGGTCGGGTGTAGATCAGAGGTTCATTGGACTACGGTTCGGAAGGTCCCAGGTTCAAACCCTATGACCATGAAGATGCCACTGTTGGGCCCTTGAGCGAGGCCCTTAACCCTCAACTGCTCAGATGTGTAATGAGATAAAAATGTAAGTCGCTCTGGATAAGGGTGTCTGCCAGGATGCTCAAATGTAAATGTCCCCATCAGTCAGGAACGCTCTGTGTCTCGCGCTAACGCTGTGCTAGCTGATAAGGTTATTAATGCTAAGTGCACAGACAAAATCATCAAAAGATGATTATTTTCCTGTAATAGTGTTTTATTTCTCCTGTGGCAACTTGGTAAAGATAGCAAATTATTTAGAAAGGAGTGGAATATCATACTTCTTTCTGAACACTGAGTCAAAGTTTGATTTGAACCGTACACACTGTACTATACTGTACACATTTGAGGGGCGTTCAAGACAAACCGGGCGGGACTAAGAGTTAATTTCTTCTTTTGTGCAGTATATTGTGGAATCTGAGTGAAACAGTTTCCCTCCTGAACCTTAGCTTATCTGCTCCAGCACTGACACTGGAGACTCCTTCCATGAATGTGATAATAACTGCACGTTTCTCCTGACAGAATGCAGGACTTTTTTTGTGCTGTGTGTATCAGCTGTTACTACAGAATCAATAACATTATTAGAATATAAACCTGTGATTTGCTGAAATCTAACCCAAATCCTGACCTCGAGTTAAACCTGATGCACTTCAAGGATCTAGAAGGAAGTCGGGGGCGGAGACAGACTCTGCGCTAGAGCTCTTGGCATCTTCGCGCTCGGGCGTCAGCATCCTGGCACCGAGTCCGAGGGCGAGTTCGAGTTCGAGCTGGCAGCTCAATAATGAGAAGCTTTTAGGGGCTAAGAGCAGTTTAAGTGGCAGAGTTTGATTACCAGAGCAGATCAGAGGATCTAGACAAAAGCATTGGCTCCCCCATGTTCTGCTCAGTTTACAAGGCACTGACTCACACCGCGATCCCCTATAGGTTTCATCTCTCCGGCTAATGGTGAAAAACGGCGACATGTTTCATCTCTTCCACGCCCTGCCTTTGTGTGTCAGACCTTTTAGCTTCTCTAAATGACTTTCTTTTTTTTTTTCACTTTCACCTGCATCGCATGAACCTCGTCCCTCTCTCCCACTCTGCCTCTCTCCGTCCCACCTCCTGCGGTCTTTGATGTGGTGCAAGTTCATATCTCCAGGCTAAATCGTCTCCATAAAAGCTTTTTTTGAATGTGTATGTGTATGCGTGTGTGTGTGTGTGTGTGTGTGTGTGTGTGTCATGCATCTTTTCTTCTTCGCATCAATAGCGGTACAATTCAGCGTGTTCAGACGCCCAACATCGCTTCCAGCTCAATAAATCCCAGTGCTTGGGTTTAATGAGGAGGAAAAGAAGTCTCCGTCTTGTCTCTCGTTTGTTCCACGAGTTCTTATAAAGACGATTCATGGCTCCTCAGTCATCCGTGCTCTTTTTTTCCCTCCTCTCTCCGTCTTTTTGGCTCATGTCTGATTCACACTGGCTTATCTACACGACTAAATTGGCTTTTAGTGGCCTGAGTTTGCTTCCAGGTTCATTCTATCTGTAGGTTTTGTCTCTCGGCTGCTAAAAGAAGCCTCTGTTGGGACGTTTCCTCTCTCCGAGTCTTAATGTATGCTGGCTGATGTAATGACATCTTGGCTGTCGTTGCTCACCGCTAAACAGGAGATAACAAAAGCCATCGGTCGTTTTAGCCACTGCATTTAACGGCTAAGTGGCTCTGAAAAGGTCATGTTGATTGGTGGTGTGTGAGGAGGAAAGAGAGGAACTTTGTGCGAGGGTGAGAACACGGTTTAAAACGCTGGCCTCGTCTCGCAGGGTAACTTTTAAAGTGACATTTAAAGCAGTTTCACTTAACTCCTTTTCTTCGGGTCGGGTGTAAAATCGGACATGTTCGGGGATTGTTATGAGGATTATTAGACTGAAAAGGGAAATCTGATATCTTAAGCATTTCATGTAACAGATCTGATCACACTACCTACCTGTCTGCATCATTTAAACTCATTTTTAGATTTTAAAAATAACTTGAAAAACTCCTCAGCCTGATGCAGAAGTGGGAGGTAACTGAGTTCGTGTCCTCCGTTACTGTACATACTGTATTACATATTCCATGTATCTGTACTTTACTTGAGTAGTTTTATTATATAATACTTTTTACTTTTACACTGTTTACCGTAAAAATCTGCGCTTTATTTAACTACATTTCTGAGTTTTTGAAGCAGGAATATTTTTATTTTACTATGAAAAAAGGCTACAGTGAGCTACAGTAATACAAGTCCTGATGCTTTTGATACTTAAGTGAATTTGAATGTGAGTACTCGTGTACTGTTACTGTTACCGTGCATAAGTATTTACAGTAGGTCTACTTTTACTTAACTATTATTTGTCCTGGGGAATCTCTACTTTTACTTAAGTGCAGGACTTTGTGTACTTTGTCCAGCTCTACTGCGACGCTCCTGCAGGTCCCGGCTCACAAATTCCTACTTTGCAGTTAGTCCCTGTTTACTGTATAATCGTTACTTCATCTTCTCCCGTCATAAACAGTACAACCTCTCGGTACAAGTGTACAGAGATGTCTGGAAGACACATGAAGGCTTTAAGGAAGTTCCAGTGATTGTTGTTGTCTCTGGTGAGTGTCTCACACCCACAAGCGACTACTTTAGCAGTTGCTACACACCCTTAAAAGTCAAACAACAACAACACCTGAAATGCTGGTCTCCCAGGAACTCCTTTAATGGCCCTTTCTTTAATTTGATCACCAAACTCCTCCTGTTTTTCCTGGACAGTGGAGGAGCTCAAACTGCCCACTGCACCACTTGCATGGAACAGGAACTCCAGGTGGTTATTGTCGCGTCCCCTCGTACAGTCCTGAACTCGCTCCAAAGCCAATTCCACATGTTGTGGGCCGTTAAAGGATTTTCCTTTCTACCTTGCTACCTAAGAGCAAAAGTGTTCTAAGAGTTTTTAGTCTTAGAACTGTGTTTTGTTATTCTACACTGTTATCAACAGTCCTGCTTTGACTCGAACGCCCGGTGTAGAACTGTTAACTTCTATATAAAATGGAAATAAGCATTCTAGGAACTTTACAGAACTAAAAAAAAACCGAAAGGAATTTGAAGCTTCTACCAAAATGCCTGACTGCACCTTTAATTACAAGAGAATAAACAGACGTTTTAGGGAACAGGTCCAGGTGGACAATTTAGGTAGAATTTCTAACAGGTGAAATAGAATCAGGTGTGATTATGGATTCAGTGGACGTCTCTGGTCAGACGGTTCTCAAAACCTTTAGAGCAGGAAACACTTTCAGTAGCCAAAATCTGACTTTCCATGTTTTTGGTGCTTTATATAAACCCCTGAATTGTTCCACATGCTCTCCTCTGAACAGGTCCTGGAACGGAACATGCATCTGGAGTGTAAGTGTCACGGCGTGTCGGGTTCCTGCACCACCAAAACATGTTGGACGACTCTGCCCAAGTTCCGCCAGCTGGGCTACATCCTAAAGGACAAGTACCTGCAGGCGGTGCACGTGGAGCCGGTCAAAGCCAGCCGCAACAAGCGTCCCACCTTCCTGAAGATCAAGAAGCCGTTCTCTTACCGCAAGCCCATGGACACGGACCTGGTGTTCATCGAGAAGTCGCCGAGCTACTGCGAACCGGACCCTGTGACGGGCAGCGTGGGGACGCACGGGCGGGTGTGCAACAAGACCATCACGCATCACTCCAACAGCTGCGACCTGATGTGCTGTGGGCGGGGCTACAACACGCACCAGTACTCGCGGGTGTGGCAGTGCAACTGCAAGTTCCTGTGGTGCTGCTACGTCAAGTGCAACACCTGCAGCGAGAGGACAGAGGTGTACACGTGCAAGTGAGCGAAGCCGCGCCGAATCACCTCGGATGGCGGTTTGCGATGCTAGCGCTAATGACGATATCTTTTTCTTTGCACAATATAACCACTGGATGACTTTACGATTACTTCCTGGACTGAGCGACGTCCATCGCGGTGCTTTCGGAGCGCTCAGGCGGGTTTGTTGACCTGCGAGGCCCCGCGGCGTCCGGACGAGTCTGGATCTGTCTGAAACGTCTTTAATGCTCCGCTATTAAGACTTTTCTCCACCCGCGATCAAAGATAATGAGCGTGTACACGCCAAACAAAACGAGAACTCATTTAAAGAAATGAGTTTTATTTATTTATTCATTTATTTTGGCTTGAGATATGAAACGTTGGTAGCGAGAGCTGATTCGATTCACACTGGAAGCTGAAAATACTACTGAGCACACGACTACTGAAAGCCTACTCACACTGAAACACTCCTGGCATGCCGGATTCTTCTTCTGTAGCAACAGCATGCCTTTTTATAAATAATCTCCGCTCTATTTTGCTGCTAGTCTGGATTATCACGCACAGTGCGCTAGTGGAATAACTCCTGATTAAAACCCTCGATGTATATTTTTAACCGCAGTAGCGATACGAGTCCAGACGAACTGAACTTTACACTCAGAGTATATTTTGTGAAAAGAGTATTTGTATTTTTATAAGAATGTTTTATTTATACTGTCGGTTTTCTCCTGTTCATCGTGCACACTGTCGGTTCGCTCCCGCGACACTTCTGTGGAATTATGGGTGACTTTTACACGGTTCTACTCGCAGATGTTAGCGCCATTAAAATCAACCTAACGCACTCCAGCGGCTTCGTCTGTTCTTATCATCCAGGTGTCGAGGATTCGCCTCATCGGGGAGAACGTCTGCGAGTTGGGGAGATTTTTAAGAATATATTTACACCACAAACTGAAATTACCACTACTTTATTTAAAATATATTAACCCTTATGAGGTTCTTCGGTTCTCCCTCTGAGGGAATCCTCAACATCCATAAATAATCCAGATTAAAGATATAGATTTGTTTTGTTACTCTGAACAAAAATGTTCATTCACATGAATCTTCATGGAAATGCCTAACAGTCAGTTTTACTGATCGGTTCTACAGAGAACCCTTCAGCACATGGTTCTCCTCAGCAGAAAAGGTTCCCATTATGTAAGAATGTAAGAGTGTGTGACGCATCCTCCTAAATTCACGCTCAATGTTTTATTCTTAATATCTAGAACCTGATGCTCGTGTAACATTTAGCCTTATGGTTCTTCCAAAGTACAAGTAGAACCCATTGTGGAAGGCGAAGCAGAACCCTCATCTATAAAACCCTTGAACGAACCCTTTAAGAAACTTTGCTTTTAATAAAACTGCACCTGATAGATAAACGTTCCACACATGACACATGGTTCTAGTTCCAGGTTCCTCTGGTAGAACCTTTATCCTTATCAGAAAGGGTTTTGGATGAGACACTTTGAAGAAGGGACAAGTCTTCTCCTGAAGTGTGTATCAGTGACACTGAGAAGCTCATTTTTAAACTTCTGACAGGTTCTAGAGATGTTGTGCTGCACAATAACACAGTTGATACACAAAAGGTTCTTTAAGGGGTTTATTTAATAATTACGGGTTCTTTGCTTTCAAAATGCCATGAAAGTTCCACTTGGAAGCTTTATGGTTTTCAGCAGAGACACAGACAGAGAACAGGGAATGATTAAACGTTATATCTAGAACTCGGAACAAGTGTTTTTTATAAGACTTCAATCCTCAAAGTTCACTTAGAACCAAAAAGGTAAATGTTAAACTCCTCATGGGTTCTAGATTGTGGGAAGAAAATAATGAGCAAAAAAAATCTAGATATAAAAAGCACTCTTTAGTGGTACTTTTTACAAAAGTTAACAAAAAGTTATTTTAAATAAACAAACAAAAAAGGTTCTACCTGGACATCCTTCTAATAGGAACACACTTTGTTGTAGGGTTCTACGTAGAACCTTCCGTGTTTCCTCCAGAGGCATAACCTTAAACATTCTACAGAGAACATTCCAAAAATTATAACTACCTTTATTTTCTTCTTCTTCTTCTTCTCCTTATTATTATTATTATTATTATTATTATCTAAAGCTTATGAGATTTAGCTCCCAGTGATGGTTCACACTTAGAATAAAGGTTCTCCTTGGGTTCTTTGGAGAATAAAGGCTTTTCCTGAAGGGGAAACACTACTTGAAGCTTTAACGGTTCAACAGATAGAAAAGGATTTGTGTATTTAACAACATGCAAATGAATCTGATCGTATTTAATCATTTCAACATTGTTCTAATGGTTCTCATCAACAGGAGAATGTTTTTTCCTAAAACAGAGAACACCTAAAGAGGGCTCTAAAGGCGTCCCGGTGAGAACTTGTTTATCTCAGGCGACTCTCAGGTGATGGACGACTCTGACTCGCTCTTCATTTCCCTTAAACTGTGTGTTGCTACAACAACTCGGTCAGAGAGGCGCGAAATGCAGAGCCGGGCCAGACGCTAACGCTCCAGAACCGCGCACATGTCCTGCATACTAACTTCCAAAACCCTGAACTCTAAGTGAAGATGTAAAGATGTACGGATGTAAAGATCTCCGCGCTGCTGTCAGAAGAATCGAGAGGATTGAACTGAAGCGGATCCGAGCGGAGAGATGAGTTCACGGATTAGTTAAAGAGAGAACGGTTAAAGGTATAAATCACGCGGTTTTGTAAAAGCGTAAAGCTTTATGCGCGCTCGTTTGCATCACTGAGGACGGCGGCCGCGTCGTGAGGTCGTCCTCTGAGCGGAGAGCAGAGTTAACGATTAATTCGAGCTCATTGATGGGGAAAAGTAAAGTCACTCAGGACCATGTGACTTTTAGGAGATCGATCACGCTGTCTGAGGCCTTAAAGGGAAAAATTACCGCTGACTTTTAAAATACGGCATCACTTAGGGGGTGGGGGGTTATGGGGCGTGGCGGTGAAGTTTAGTATGGTGTGGCCGTGAATTAATCAGATTAACACACGCTAAGACATCAGTTATATTTGAAATTATTTCATCATGAAGGGGATTTTAATTTAACATTTTTCTCCTTTCGTTTTTTTCTGAAACGTTTTTCCGACCTCTGGAAACTAGATGTTGCATATTGACTTACATAACAATATATAATAAATGTTTTTGAAGTTGAAAGGATATTAGCATCTGAGATTACAAATTCCAACTGTTTTTAAAATTAAAAGAGAAAATTCATTATTAGAATAGATTTTTTTTTTTGGACAACATAGTACACATTAAATGTTGCACAGCATGCCTTTTCTAGAAGTTTCTTATCAAATTTATTTATCGTAGAACATGTCATGTGACATGTCTTTAAATATTGTGATCACTCGTTCCAATTTTTTCTCTGTAAAATCGCAGTGACTGAGAAAGCAAATTGCGAAGCAGCGTAAACTCGTCTGTGCTGAAGATGTGTGAAAAGTTACAGCAACAGTTTAACCTCTGACACTGGAGACTCCTTCCACTGATCTGAAATTTAACAGCTCGATTAAAAATTTTAAACTGAAGTTTATTATCAGTGGCGCGTGCGCTGTAGACGTCCCTGTAAACAATCTGTTACTATGGAAACGATAACGAGCGTATTGATATAAACCCACGTTACTGACAGAGCTGCTATTACAGAGAATTAATCAACACCTTCTGACCAATCAGCCAATCAGGACGCAGGACTCGGCGGCGCTGCGGGTGCGAGATCGCTCTCTGTTAATCTCCGGTTCGTGTGGGTTTAGTTTGTCGAGCGTGTGCTGGAGATGTTTTCCGTCGTACAAGAGATCAAGAAAAACAATTATGTTCTCAGGACTGTTTTTACAAACACACACAAACACACACACACACACACACACACTGCTTGGGATAGACAAACAGAAAGCGCTTGATGTTGGTCCGGCTCTGATGTGGAAGCTTTGATTGGGGTTTGTAGACGAGTCAGTAGCTCGTGCTGGAGTTCTGCCACGGCTTCATATTCTGATACGGATCTTTAAGAGCTTTGAATTTTGAACCCGGACCAAAAATTCCTGCTCGAGGCGCCCCTTTTTTTTTTCCAGAACGTTCCACAGGACTTTTTTTTTCTTCTTCTTTTTCTTCTCTTGAATTTATTATCATTAATCAAAAATCCTGGCTGCTGATGTTTTCTCATAAAGTCTCATTACGCACAGACGTGAAGATAAACGACCGCTTTAAACACGCCTAATTGGGACGGGAATAACAGATAAAAACATTTCTCTGAATGTTGAATGACGAGGAGAAGGAGAAGACTGCGAATGTGTTTTTCACTTCACGCTCTGCTAGTCCATAAATCATGACACATAATTCCATCAGTCGTGCTTTTTTTTCTCCCCCTCCGTCTCGTCTGGTTTAGACATGTACAGCACCTGAGATGTTCGGTTTGAAAACTTGTGCCTCTCAAACACGTTCTTTGCATACTCTCTGTATCACGATGGCCTTCGCGAGATAACCGCCGTGATGTGTGTCAGCGTTACCGCCATTTTGTTTGTTGGTTCGAGCGATTCGACGTGTTTTGCCGACATGTAGGCCGGACTGCTGCTTGTAAACATTCCAAGAAGAGCTCGGTAAAGCCTGAAGGGAAGATCACTAGACACTGAGATTAACGCAGCACCGAGAAAAACTCGCTTGAAGTGTGACGTCCGAGACACGAGGAGCCAGCGCTCTGAGCGAGCTTTAGCAACCGCGTTCTTTGAAGGTCGCTCGCGTGCATTCCGCAGTGTGTGTTGTGAGATTGTTAAGCATCCGAGAACCCCATATGATACTTTCCCGCGCTTGTGTGTGGGGTATAGTGGTCCCTCATGCACGCTTCACACTCCTCCTGCATATCAATCAGGTGAAGTGGCGCTAGACGTGAAACGTTTAGAACATTAAAGCAAAACCACTTTCTTTTCCCTTTCTTCTTTTTTTTCCTCCTTTAACCTCAGATATCTTATGCAACTTCATGAGATGAATCGCTGTCATTCTGCCAACCGTTCAACATTTCATAAAACATAAACAACAAAAAATACTGTTAAAAATGGTCCTAAAATTATAAAATCAGAAACAGAAGAAGTAAAAATGATTGTCAAAATGTTTGGTTAAACTTTTTTTTACATTTAAAATTTTCATCCACAATTTGAAATTTTGCAAAAGTGAGAAATGTCTATGTGAAACTGAAGTTTTTGTGTCTTTTTATATATTTTTTATTTAGATGACTGCAGGAAAAATCTAAACATGTTTTGATTTGAGCAAAAATGTTTAGAAAATCACTTTTTTAAAAATAATTCTGGCAAATTTTTCTTTTAAAGAAAATCACAGATTCGATGAACCACTTAAATATTTACTGTATATTTTTCAGTTTTATTTATTCCTGGTTGTCTAGGTAAGTATACTTTAATATCAGTATCTAATGAAAAGAAAATAATTCTTTTAAATGCATATTTTAACTTTGCATCTCGCATCAAACTGTCATTTATTTATTATTTAAATTTATTAGTATAAACAATGTTCAAACATTGTAAATTTATAAATACAAGGTTTTATTCTGGACATAAACGCGTTCACGAGAGAAAAAAAAGAATTGTTGACGTGGTGTAAAAGAAATAAAACACTAATAGAACACACTTGTAGAGGAAAATAATTAACTACAGGATTGTAACAGTGACTCTTCTTCATTATAACACATCATCACTCAGTATTTTACTGACACACACACACACACACACACACACACACACACAGAGAATGTTCATTACTTCATTCAAACCTCAAAAGTGAATTTTCCTATAATGAAGTGTAAATCAGTCTCGTTCTCTCGGTTGTGAGCTACAGGAATAAAACACTCTCGAGTCCTGCAGGTTGTTACGGCTGAACCTTTGAGCTACAGCGTGACTGTAAAGTCATGGATTTAATTATGGATTTGATCAGCTCTGTCATGACGACAGCTCGCGACAGCTCGCTGTCATGACGGCATTTGAAACGACACGAATTCCCTCGGAGCGACCTGATAGGATAAAGACTACAGTCGGAGCAGGGGCTGTCTCAGGGTTGCATCTGTGGAGCGCTCTTGTTAATAATTAACCCTCCTGCAGGCCCTGCGGCGTGTGACGTGATGCCCGTGATTTCACTTTCATACCAATGCTGTGACAAAACAAACAGACAAACGGTCCACCTGGTTAAACTCAGGGTTACGGTTATATTTAATCATAACAGCTCAACTTTCATCCTTTTCTAAAAAGCGATAGTGTTTATAAGGACAGAAATATTGGCAGTAGGACAGCTGTTTATCTCATGAAAAAATAAACAAATAAATAAATATTTCTGTAGTTCAGACTGCAGGGGGGAGAAAATTATATTTCCCATAAAGCAGATCCAATCTGGGCAAAAATTACACAAACACCAATCACAAAAATCACACAACAGCAGACTAACAGAACCAAACATGGACCTCATTAGGAAGAACTTATTCCATTACAGGAACAAACCTTCCATTACGACCACCAGAAACCCATTAAACCTCAGGACAAAGACAACTTTCCATGAAGCCTTTCTTTACAATCCTCAAGAAACACATTAAACCTCCTTAGGAACAACAAATTCCCAGTAAACTGTTATTAAGACCAACAAAACACTTTAAATTCTCAGTACAAACAAAACTTTGCATTAAATATCCATTACAGACCACCATGCACATATCAAACCCCACTAGATAAAAACATTAAAGAAACACATTAAACCCCTTAGAAACAACATATTGCCATTAAACCACATTTACACATGTACACACCCCCAGAAATATGGTAAAACCACAACAGGAACAATATGGTGGCATGGTGGCTTAGTGGTTAGCATTGTGTGCATGGAGTTAACTTTGCTTGTCCATTGAGTTAACTCACAGTGCGGTGGGTTTCCTCTGGGTTCTTTGGTTTCTTCCCACAATCCAAAAGCATGCAGATTAGGCTAATTGGCGTCTCCAAATTGTGGGAGATCCTACCACAGTTGTACAAATGGGAATAAATACAGTTGTCCTCATTGGCTTCCAATGGTTACCATTGGCCTCCACGGTCCCTAGTTGGACTACAGAGGTTCCTAGATGGATGGATGGAGGATTAATATATTCAATTAAACGGTTCCTCTACAGACCAAATGAAACACTTTAAATCTCAGTCCAATTAACATATTCCATTAAATGTCCAGTACAGATCACTCCAATCCAATTAAACCTTATTAGGAACACCACATTCCAATAAAGTTCAGGTTAAATCAGGACAAACACATCAAACTTCAATGCAAAAACAAACATTCGATTGAACCCCCCATTACAGACCACCAGAAACCAAACAAACCCCATTAGGAGCAAGACATTCCATTATACCTCCATTCCAGTCCAACAAGATCACATTAAACCTTAATATGATCACCATCAGGCCACCAGAAACACATTAAACCAAAATATAAACAAATGCATTCCCATTAAATCACCATTAAAGACCAACAGAAATACAGTAAAACCTAACACAGTCTGTTAAACTCTCATTGTAGATGATTAGAAAGACATTAAACATTAAAAGTTTAAGAGAAACAGCTTCAACCTCGTTATAAACAACTTTTAAATTATTTATTTATTTATTTATTTTAACTGAAGACTTTCAGAAACACATTACAGCCCACGAAGAACAGGATATTTCCGTTAAACCACCATTACATACCACCTTTAAATCATACATTAAATTAAACCACATTCAGTTTAATTCAATCAATACATTACAGGTCACAAGTTATACAATAAACTCCTATTACACACCAGTAGAACACATTAAACACATTAGGAACAATACATCGCCAGTAAGGTACCATTACAGACCATGAGAAATGCATTAGTAAATGAATAACAGCAATTCGTTAACAATTAAAAGTTAACTTGTACTTGTTAAAGGAAAGTCATCATGGTTTTCGTGTATTTACAGTTAGACCTCATGAGAACCTGTAACCTCATTTATGGAAAAAAAATACATTTCAACATTTCTTCCTGCGCTCTTTGGGATGCTTTTTAACACCCCACCCCCACCCCCACCCCCTCCACCATCCCACCTCTAGATTTTGTTTTCGAGCTGGTTAGCATGAACATACTGCATGTGCGGGAGATGGAAGATTGATAGCATAATGACTGAGCGCACATGGTTTAGTAATTGAAACTGGCAGTATCAGCTTAAATTGTTTCATGGCTTTCTGCTACGATACATTTAAAACAGGCCCAGGCAAGATGGTCGCGAGACAGGAAAGAAAGCCTCTTACATTTCAAAACGTTCCTGGAAAACATGACAGCATCTCATTGTAGGAAAAACACAATGTCACCTTTCATACAGAGATCAACATCTAGGTCATGAATAAGATAAAACTACAGTATATAATGCACATAAGGGCAGAGAAGGGTGAGGGGGACTCAATTAAACATGTAACTAGATCATTAAAATTATCCTCAAGTTTAAATTAATAAAGTGTTAAACATTTTCAGGGTTTCAATTTGCACAGATTATTGTAGCTACTTATAAAGGTTTGAGTTGTAGGTGGGGTTAAGGGCAGGGGGGGTTAAATCAGTTAGGGTTGTGGATGGGGGTGGGGGGGGGGGGGGGGTGTATATATGAAATTCAGGAAAATATCT
>JAQMYG010000015.1:775681-787755 GCA_030014215.1 Clariallabes teugelsi | reverse complement strand
GCTGAAATAAAATAGGAGTAACGAGGCTATTTTTAAAATGTAAGGAGTAGAAAGTACAGATAATTGCGTGAAAATGTGAGGAGTAGAAGTAAAAAGTCGGCTGAAAAATAATTACTCCAGTAAAGTATACAGTAGATACCCAAGATTTCTACTTAAGTAAGATAATGAAGTATTTGTACTTCGTTACTTGACACCTCTGTATATTATAGCACATGGTTTTAGACTACAATTAAAGCACTTAGAACAAAATATCCTGGCCTCTGTTCCTGCAGTACCTAAGCAGTTCAGAGAGAGGTCAAAGGTCACGCTCGGTGTTAGAGCAGGCCAGCTGGATGCAGTGCTCAGTCATGTTAATGGCGGAACTGAACAGGACAAAAGGTGCAGGAGTAAAGCCAGATGCATCTTTGTTACCCGACCAACAAAGGACGTAATAGCAAGCTCCGCCCCCCTTGGCGATCCGTATTAACCTGTAACCACGGCTATCGAGCTTCGCTAGCTGCACGTCAGATTCTTTTACAAGCCCGGGAACATTGAGAACGTTACAATGGGCCCTAAAGGCAGGGTTCAACAGAGACAAATTAAAAGTTCATCATTGTTGGAGGAGCGTCCCGGTTTTCACAGCCGTCCTCGTCCATTTGTGTGTCGACTCAGAGGAGGTGACAAAGTCAAAAGGACGGCTTTCAAACCGTGTCCCAGAGGAGGAAAACGACACCGGTGCCAACGCTAACTCCACCGCCGTCCTCTGTTGTCAATGGCGTTTCAGGAGCGCGGTGACATTCTCATCCTAAAGTGAGAGGTGACGTAACCTGGATCCTTCTCTCAGGACAGAGCCGGGAGACGACAGCAGCACCAGGGTGGGAAGAGCCATGAGCCTGAACAGCCATTAGCAGGACCTTATGCCGGGCTGTAAAGACATTACCACTATACACACACACACACACACACACACACACACACACACACACACACACACACAAAGGTTATTAGCCACATTGTCTTTACTGCTGTTGTTAAAGCCTCATTAGCAGCATAGCAGCTGTGGATCAGCTTTAACAACCCATAACTGTGTTTTGTTTAAATGTTATAAATCCATTAACCATTAGAGACTCGATTTGCTTAATAGAAGCTCAAACGTCCTGAATAGATGTCTTTAAACCTTCTGGCTACAAATCACAGGTTTATATTAATGCACTCATTCTAATACGTTATCGTTTCCATAGTAACAGCTCATTCACACGGACGAGTGCGCTGGACGCTCCACTGATCATAAACACATGAAATTAAAGCGTGAAGTTTTCCTTAATGGAGACAGAAGGAGTCTCCAGTGTCAGGGCTTTGTGAGAACTTCAAGTTTTCAGACCAACTTCAGGATGGAGGAGATTTCCCACGTCACTCTTTCATTTGTCTTTTAAATGTCAAGAGAAAGAGACGGAGAGGTGCTGCTGAGGAGAGGAACGCTCAAGAACATTAAGTTTAACGATAAAGAGATTAAAGAGCTGAGTGTGTCATTCTTTAATGAACTAAATATTGCTAGATACTAAATCAACTTCAGGGTGGTTATGTAACTCATAATACCCCGTTACACACACACACACGTTTTTATAATTATCTATGTTTTTCAAAGGTTCTGTAAGGGTTCATTAGACAGTAAACTGGTCTTATAACATCTTGTGCTTTAAACAATCCTGGCGATGGTGAAATCTCAGATAAAAAGGTTGTTGAACAGGAGGAATTTGTGGCTCTCGGAACATTGTGGCAATGGTAACATGCCTACATTACTCATTCATTCTCTATATCGCTTATCCTGTACAGGGTCGCAGGAGGGCTGGAGCCAATCCCAGGGTACACAGCACGCCCACCAAGCACAGGGAGAACATGCAAACTCCACACACACACACACACACACACACACATCCGAGATGAGAATCGAACCCTTGATTTGACTGTTTGTTAATTGTTGCAGTCTCTTGTTTTTTTACTTTTTGAGAAGTTATTTTGTTGTGCTTGCTGTTTGACAAAGTAATACATTAACCGCAGGCACGTTGAACAGATGAAGAGCCAATTACAACACAATTTTACAAATGCGACTGTAAAACATTTATTCCTACTTTTTAATAGAAACACCATTATATTGCTCATAATAAGTTTCTCTTGACTCCTTGACCAGGACTGGAACCCAGGCTGTAGAGGTTAGAGCACTGAATGCTAACCACCGGTCCACTGTGGAACCTGATAATGTTGTATTACTTCTGCAAGAGCAGAAAAGTAAAAAAAGAAACTACACTACAAATGCAATTCATCAAACGATTAAATTAGAAAGCAACCAAAACAAACTAAGAAAAACAACCCTAGCATGGGCAGTGTGAGCGTGTACAGATGTTCAGGTGTGTGCGGAATTATGTCTAAGATCCCTTCTGTCAACCTGGACATTCTGCAGTTTGGAGGTCATGTGAAGGTTGATGTTCTGTTGCTCGGGCGTTGCTTTGGCATTGATTTATTGATTTATTCATTTATTCAGCATTATCCCAAGATCATATTATTAATGTAATTCTAATTTTCCAAAACAAAGCGTCAGATGATAAAAATATCAAACTTGTCATTACAGAAGAACTAAAACACAAAAGTCAACTTTAAGTGAATTATTAACATTTAAATTTAAATAGCTTCGTCTTGGAATTCGCACAGCGGAAATAGTTTTTGTAGCCATACAGCAAAATGTCAAAGAAAAGCTTTAACAACTGAACTTACAGAGAACGAAAATATTAAGAAAACAATTCCTAGCATACTAGCATATTTGTAAATAGTAGCGTTTTCTTGCAAGTTAGCGGTTGGAGCTATCAGTGGGCTGTTACTGACTGCCTCACGTGCTATCAGTGTTCGTGTTTGCTAACAAACTAATTTCTGCTAATCAGTTCATGTTGGACACTAAATGGGAAAAAAAGCTAACTCTTACACTTATCGATTAAAACTAACAGCTAAGGTGAATTAATGTAGTCAGAAAAGCATTTTTTTTTTTAAAAACTTGACTGTTACAAAAAAATCTATTTTGCTAAGATGGAACATTCTGGAAGTTTGATGTAATTTAGAACCCAGTGTAGTTTTACGGTCAATGAGCTGAGCAATGGAATGTTCCAGAAGTCACCATCTTGGATCCCATTTTTTATCAGTTTGGTATGGCTCCGCCCCCATAAAACCCCGCCTTCATGGTGAAAGCAAAAACACTTGAAACTGCAGCTTTTTTTTTTTTTTTTACAATATTATTTATGTAAAATACAGTAAAAATAGGCCGCAGGAACAGTAAATAAATATTTGAGCTAAATTTAGAGATTTTAATTTTTTTCGTGGAGAATCTTTTTTCACTTCTGTACGTTTGGGATAAACACTGATTTCTCGCTGTTGTAGTAAAATAATCACGACAGCATGGTGCGATGGAGCAGACCTACTGTTCCCACAACGATGCTGATTGTTTTCCTCTTACAGCACAACCCGAAGCCTCTGTACCTGTGCAGGAGAACCTGAGCGCTACACACAGAGCGCACTCTGTCAGCCCGAGTGTAACTAACATGATTAATTACTCGGTGTGTTTTGTTGACTCGGAGCTGATTTTTTAGAGGAATACGCAGGTTGAAACAAGCCTCGACTGCATCCTGCTTCTGTCACGGCCTTAATCACTCATGTGTTTAAAAAAAAGCAACAATAAAACATAGGACATTACGCTTTTACTTCCTCTTACCAAATATGAATTCATGTCTTTAGGAACATGTAGGAACTCGTGTATAAGACACGCTTCGAAAAATAAACACCAAAAAAAAGATTTTATTGTTAGATATCCGACAATCTCAGACAGTCATGCAACACACTTCCCGTTTGAGACTTTCTTCCTTTTATGGACTAAAATATACACAGTTAGGAAATGCCCACATTCCCATATTTACATTTATGGCATTTAGCAGATGCCCTTATCCCGAGCGACTTGCATTTTATCTCATTATTTATCTGAGCAGTTGAGGGTTAAGGGCCTTGCTCGGGGGCCCAACAGTGGTAGCTTGATGGTGGTGGGGTTTGAACCTGTGACCTTCCGGTCAGCAGTCCAATGCCTTACCCTCTTAAAACAAGAAATGTGGTGTTCATGAAAATCCAGATAGTTGGGAAAATGTTTGTAACCCGACACTTTTGTGTAGGCTTGCATACAAAAAGTCTAATTAACGTGAACCTCTACGGATCATCTTCAGATCGTTTGTTGAACTTATTGTGTTTTTATATAAATATAAGTTTAAATCACTAATTATTTTCAGGTACACACCAATTCAATGATAATTTTGAAAGCAATTTCAAAACCAGTACCAAAACAAAAACAAAACCAGACTAGCTATCAAAATATAGAAAAAATTTTAATGTCTATCTATGGCAGATGACGCTTTGTAACAGCTGAGCTCATCATTGTCTCATCGTCTCAGCCGTTTTATCCTTTATGCAGAGTCATGTGGGGCCTGGAGCCTATCCCAGGTGACTTAGGGCACAAGCCTGGACAGGGTACCAATCCATCGCAGGACAATCACACACACACACTAAAAGAGCAATTTGGAATTAGCCTAATCTCCATGTATATTTAGGCATTTGGCAGACTCTCTTATCCAGAGCGACTTACATTGTTTTATTATACATCTGAGCAGATGGGTTAAGGGGACCCAACTCAAGGGCCCAACAGTGGAAACTTGGTGATTGTGGGGTTTGAAAATGGGACATTCCGAAATGTAGTCCAATGCCTTAACCACTGAGCTACCTAGCCCACCTAGCTCATGTCTTTGGACTGTGGGAGGAAACCAGCGTACCCAGAGGAAACCCACCAAGCAAACTCCATGCACACAGACTCAAGGCAGGAATCGAACCCGGAACCTGGAGGTACAAGCCGACTGAGCTGCGTTACTAAAAGATTTATCAAACACCGTGCTGAGGAAGCGCTCTTTCACAGTTTGACATTTTCAGCACTCTGGTTCTGAGGACGTGGGGGTGTGTTTATATGCAAACGCCTAAAACACGTTTAGGTTATGTTCACATCTCACACCACATTGTTCAATTCAGATTTTTTGGCCAAATCATATTTGCGCGAGCAAAAAAGTATCGAGGTGAGCATGTGTGCTGTTTCAGAGGACAGATGTGTTTACATTAGAGTCAGATAAAAGTCACACGTAATTATGAACACGAACCGTCATAACATGCAAAACTGATCTGACCGAAAAAACAGGAATGAACAATGTGGCTTGTGATGTGATGTGCCTTATAGACATGCCTTGAACCCTGTTGGACATCACAGGTATGGAGCATGATGCTGTTTTACTCCAAGGAACATCAGAGGCTTTGTTGAAATGTTTTACTGTGGGGTGCCAATACTTTTGAAATTAGTCTTTTACTGGGCAACATTTTGTTGAAATCATATACAGCTGTGTGTTTAAAACTCAAATGATCACTGATGTGTTTTATAATTTTAGGACGGGTGCCAGTAATTATGGAGGGGATTGTGTATTCAAACTGTAAGTATCTGATTAAATCAGTTTAAATCCTCTGTATTTTCAGCAGGGATTAGTGTTCATCTGATCCAACCACATAACACCGAGGGGAGACGATGGCTGGCGTAAACATCTGCTTTTGAAGCACAGAGTCTTCAGAAACTCGTCTGATGTTACGAGGATTAAAAGATTTAAGAATCACTCATGGAAAAGAAAAAAGAAAAACAGGTCCATGATAATGACATCTTTAACACAAGTGGCTTTTCTAAGTAAAGGAACTCTGCACAGTTTATATTTAAAAATAAATCTTTTTATTGATTTAGGAGGAAACCTCCCAACTTTATTATTTATTTATTTATTTATTTATTTTCAGATTCGGCTTTACTCTATTGTAATGTTGTTGTTTTTTTAAGTTTGTTGTAGATTTCTGACCCCTAATTTACAGGTTAGCCATTTGGTTTGCTAATGTTAATAAGCTAAATAAGTTAATAAGCAGTTAAACTAGTTACCCTGCTGATTTAAATAATGTTAGCTTTGAGTTAAAAACTCTTTTGATTTTAGTCTTTTACCTAATGTTAGCTAACGGTGATCAGTTTTGTTTAGATTGATAGCTAAATGAGAGCTAGATAAAAGTTAGCTAACACTCACTCAATCATCATCTATACCGCTTTATCCTGTATTCAGGGTGGCGGGGGGCGGAGCCTATCCCAGGAGGCTTAGGGTACGAGGCAGGGTACACCCTGGACAGGGTGTCATTCCATCGCAGGGCACACACACATACACACACTCACACACTCATTCACACACTATGGGTAATTTGGGAATACTAATTAGCCTAACCTGCATGTCTTTGGACTGTGGGAGGAGGGGCATGCATTCTAAATGCACAAAGAGACGAGAATCAAACCTGGTAGGGAATCGAACCCGGACCCTGGAGGTGCAAGGCGGCAATGCTAACCACTACACCCCGTGATAAATTAGATATTAGTTATTGCCAGTTAGCTAGCTAAGCTAGATAATATTAGCTTAGAGTTTTTTTTCTTATTTTTATCAAACTTTTAACTTTCTTTTATTTATTAACTGCTTTGCTGTGAACCCCAGCGTCTTGCAACCCCAAGAAAAAAAAAACAATAATCAACCTCCATCATTAGCTGTTTCAATCAGCAAGTATTAGTAATAATTCAGCAATGTTAAATATAATTCCAAACCACAGGGAGCGAGAATGCGCAGTTCCATGCTAACTATGAGAGGCGTAGGAAACTAGTGAACAAGGGGGCATCATTTTGAAAGTGTATGTGCACAATTTCCCATCAGTCATTGCGTCTTGCTGGAGGGTGAGAAAATAATATTATCGAGGATGACGTAATATTAATATGACACAATTGGAATTTATTTAATAATTTAATTTTTAGTATTGCATACTGTAGGCTAATGATCCGTAAAGAAATGCGCAGTAATAATTTCTCTGTACCAGCATACTGAATCGGTTCCTGAGGCGAGTACTTAAGGTGAAATTACGTATAGCAAAATTTCCCATAGGAAATAATGTAAATGCAGATAATCCGTTCCAGCTACCTAAAAATATTACCAATATTACCAATTAAAATGTAAAAGCAATCAAAACATTTATTTAAAAAAACATGTAAATGAAGTAAAATATGAAATAAAACCTCACTTAACCTTAATTTATGATTCCTCTCGGCAGCAGCTGCCTTAAAAACTTTTCTTCTTGCTATCGTCCTTGATAACATTATTGGGACCTGTGGAGCTACTGTATGTCTTCACTAAATATCACACAAAATGAAAAACACTCACAAACAATATGTAAACTCACTTCACTTGGCTTTCCACTTGACTTTTTACATCACTTTCCTTTCCACTTTCCACTCGCTTGTATGCCAAAAATGCTTTGTATGCCAAGGCAATTAAAAAAAATTTTTAATTATTTTTTTTAAATTACGGCAGAAATTCGTATAACGAGGTAGAACTGTAATTTATTTACAAGTTATACACATTTCAATAGTATACATTTTACAATGGTATCTGCTTTTGTTTGAATAAATATTAAATATTTAATTTCTGCAGTGTGAATGTTCACCAGTAGCAGCAACAGGTATCTGAGGTGACCTGGTTACCATGGTAACGCACAGAGGAAGCGATGCCTGCACCGTTGACATCACAGGGTGTTCCGAATGATGGAATTTCCCTTAACCAACATTCCCTGCACAAAATACAAACGTAGCCCTTACTTAAACCTTAACCTTAATGCTAAACCCAAACCCAGCCTTAAATCCCCCTGTATAATGTGGAGCTCTGCAGTATGATGGAAGCTGCCTGAGGTCCTGATGGTACTGTTTATTTAATCGGGTAGGTCGAGTCTACACTTCCGTCTCCATGGTTGAGAAACATCATCTCTGAAGTTGGCATGATCTCATATTCTGTTTAAATTAATTCTTTCTGAAATGTCTAGACACCTCTGGTGTATGGTACTGTATGTTTCCATGACTCCAGCCATTTGATATGTTCCCTCACATGGGGGTGTATTATACAGAGAGACATACAGCAAGGCCGAGTGACCAAAAAAACTCCTTTGATGATTTCCCACAAAAGATCTATTAAGCAAATTAATAGCTGGAGAACATGTTTTCTTCAGGTTTCCAGTATGTATTACTGATTTAAACCCCCGGCCCTGGAGGTACAGTATGAGGTGCCGTGCTGCCTCACTTGGATAATGCTCGCTAAACACAACTTGGTGATCTGTTTAACATTAGTTACGTCGGTACTTAGATACAGGGTGGTTACAAAACTGGGAAGTGTTCAGTGGAAGACCTGGAATTTCTTCTTCTTATTTTTTTTTGCTATAGTTGAATTCATTTTGGTGCAAAAAAAAAGATATAATAATAAAAAGTTCTTTTTAATTATGCATATACAGTATGTTTTAAGAGCAAGATTAAACGGTCATATGTAACATTTTAATATTCCAGATTTATAATCTTTATTAATTAATTTATAATTTATAGTCTTTAAGGATTTAAAAATATATATTTACAGTTAAAGTTTCAGTGTTTTTCTCTTCACGTTTCATGTTTTTCTGTAACTGCATTAGGAACTGTGATTTTTATGGATGCAGTAAAACCGTTAAACACACACCGTCCTCTTCTTCTTTGCTGGTGGTCTGCGGCGGATATTAACTCCAGGTAGAGGTGTTAATGAGACGAGCTCGGAGACTTCCCGGGAGTGTCCGTGTCCTCCAGCGGCTCGTTCTCAGGTCCGTGTCCTGAGGTTATTCACAGTGTCTTCCTCTCATCACCAGCTTTTCAACACCTCTCTTCATTTACCAAAAACCTACCATTAAAACCTAGACTTTCTCCCAGGGCCTCCGCTTCTGTACTCAATACCACTTTTCTTACATTTTTTTCAAAAACTTTCATGTTAAAAATGTAATAACAGAGCTGTTTAAAGATACAGTATCTTTACGATTCTGAAGCTCGTGGCCAGAAAAGTGAAAACAGGAATAAACTTTAATTATTAGTGTAGGATTTGAACCACTGTTTCTGGTTGGAGTAAATATTTGCCAATTTGGCTAAAGATTATTCCTTTATTCCTTATTTATTTTATCCCTGTTATTTATTTCATAATGTTAAAACTTTTAATTGTGAGAGAATTTTATTTATTCATTTGTTAAACAAAGGCATGTTTCAGATTGATTTTCCTTCTTCAGCCGTCAGTCACATTCCTTTACTAAATGATTAACATGTAAAATAATTCACTATATTTGAAACTCGCTGCATTTGAGGACAAGTCCAAGCCGAAATGTGATTAATTTGAGTCTCATACATTAAAAAAAAAAAAAAAAAAACAAGCTGGAGCTTGTGGAGAGACATCTCAGACTTCTTGGTTACTCCAGGAAGTGAAACGTTATCGCTGGTTTCTTCTTGGTATGAATTGATTTTCTGGTATAATAACAGCGACTGGACAGGTGAGATGAATTCAGGTCCTCAGGCTAATTCCTTTTTTGTACAGATAAAAGGCACCATTTCCCCACATGCATTCTGTCCAAAGAGACAGGGGATGTAAAGAATTAAAATTTTACAAATACCTGATGAATAAAAATTTAACTTTATACAAACAGCTTTAATCTGAGACAAATCTCAACACCAGGTGATTCAAAATACAGTCTTAAAAATAAAGATGATTTATTTTCACATGTTGCAGGTAATTTAGGACCCAAACTGTAAAAAAGGGTGACTGATAAAATTAAATGTTTACATTATATAAACTATTTATACTGTTAATCTCATTATTAAAATGTGCACAAAATATTTTGGTAATTTACTAAAGCAATAGAGCTTTTTATTTGTCAGAAATCACTGATGGAACATATTGTATAATCTTTTAAAATATAAAAATATTATAAAATCTTGTTTTTATAACCTAACCCTGTTTTAAACTTCTCCACAACTTTATCCCTTTATGAGCTTTATAACTTTATGAGCTGTCTGATGTGTTCCTTAGGCTTCAAAATGCTTTTGTTCACTAATGTTCTCTAACAAACCTCTGAGGCTTCACAGAACAGCTGTATTTATACCACAAAGATTATACAAAAAATTGTAATAAAAATAGTTCAATGTACAATGCATAGGATGTAAAAGGTAAAAACACACATACTGATCATCAATTATACACCTGGTGACAGGATCACTGAAAAAAACACAGATACGATGTAGATACGATGCGGATACGGTCTAGATATGACGCGGATACAGTGTACTGTAGATACGACGCAGATATGCCGTAGATGCGACGTGGATACTGCAGAGATACAATACGGTGTAGATATAATGCAGATAGGATGTACATATGATGCGGATACGGTGTGGATACAATGCAGATACGCCATATATACGATGCAGAAATGGCATAGATACGATGCGGATACGGTCTAGATATAATGCAGATACAGCGTGGATGCGACGTGGATATGGCGTAGATACGATGCGGATATGGCGTAGATACGACGCGGATATGGCGTAGATACGACGCAGATATGACGTATATACGATGCAGATATGGCGTAGATACGACGCAGATATGGCGTAGATACGACGCGGATATGGCATACAGTATACACGATGCAGATACGGTGTAGATACAACGCGGGTATGGTAGCGATATGGATACAAGCATAAATATGATGCGGCTACTGCGCATATGCAATGCGAATATGGTGTAGATACGATGCAGATATGGTGTAGATACAATATGGATTTGGTCTAGATATGATGAGGATATGGAATAGATATGATACGGATACGGTGTAGACCTGATGTGGATATGGTGTAGTTACAATGTGGATATTGTGGCATTTAGGAAGCCTGTCTCACTAATAGTGTGTGATGTGCGACAAACTCATAAACAACTGTGTTTCTGCACCTAAGGTCATGTTTCAACTTTGTTACACAGTGAGACAGTGTGTGTGTGTGTGTGTGTGTGTGTGTGTGTGTGTGTGTGTGTATGAAAGCGAGCCAGTCAGGCAGGTTTGCACCAATTATTTGAAAAATTGCTTTAGTCCCTGAAGGCCTGTGAGAGGAGAAGCGGCTGCGGAGTTATGTGAGCTGACATGTGAACTGACACGCCATCGCTCCAACACCTCTGCTTTCTAACCGCGCAGTTCTTTATCAGACGTGTGTAACCTCAACACGTTTGAAATCTGCGCATATTAAATACGTCAACAACCACAACATGTCCACGATGGAGGACAGCAGTCCCAGATGGACAAACGTCTCTGTCTTTGTTTCCATGGTGACGTATGACTTACCATGTTACCAACAATGGTACGAAGTATTTGTTAGTAAATGCTTTATACGAGTCATGTCAGAGATTTAAACCATTAGCCATTTACAGTTTTACAGCATTTTTTTCTCAACATGTTTGTGTTTCTATTTAAAAGTAAGTCGCACAACAGTACTTCTAAATTTGCTACTGTTACTAAAAACACTTGATTAAAGGTTGAACAGAGTTTAAGTGCATCTTTTCTACTGGCAGGTAGTTTAACTTAGCTAACACGAGCTAGTGAGATCAAACGCTTTTCAAACTTTAGCCGCCACCAAAAACACATCTCATGCTTAAATGCTGCTAAATTATGTATTTTATATTGAATTCACACCTGATCTGATTTAATTCATTAAGCTAATGCTTGTCTTTTCACTTTAAGAGTAAGATGACCTGAACCTAGACTACATAAAACCAGCCAGGAATGAGTGAGCTAACTTAGCTAGTGAGCGGTGTTGGGTGTAAGGTGTTACAGAGTAACGCATTGGAGGACTCGGATTACTTTTTTGATGTAATGAGTAATATAACGCGTTCGGTCCGCCATTTAAGTACTCAGTTATTTAGTTATTTTTTCAACAATGTAATCCGTTATTCAGACAATTTATGTAATCCGTGAGCCAGACAGTCATTCCCAATCCATCAGTGTGTGTGTGTGTGTGTGTGTGAAAGTCGTCCTACAAGCCCCGCCCCCGATAACCCGCCCCCCTCTGTTATTCCTGCTGTTATACCCCTATC
>JAQMYG010000015.1:718134-728969 GCA_030014215.1 Clariallabes teugelsi | reverse complement strand
CGGACATTCACAAATTCAGCATATATATATATATATATTTTTTTTTTTTTTTTCCCCTTTATTCAGCACATTTTCCTTGTTAATTAACTAATTAATTAATGTAATGACTAATATAAAAATCCTACTTCTACTACGATACTACGAATACTACGAATGAGAAAACATATTTAATTGTCATAAAATTAGAATAATAATCAATTAATCAATTAATGTTAACATTATTAATTAATTAAATTCATTCAGTATTAAAGGCATAAAAGTAACAAAACTTTTTCTTTTCGGTGGCTCTAACCCTAACCCTTCTCTTTGCCAGAAAACAAGATTGTGTAAGTTTTAAAATCCTCTGTCTTAAGAAATATGAGATGTTTTTTGTCTCTGTGGCGTCATCCTCAGCTTTCATTTCCCTTTTTTTCCTAAATTAATGATGAATAAACCGGTCTGAGCGTCAGCGCTGCAGTGTGTCAGGAGCCGTGATGTTTATTAGAGTCTGGACCTGTGGAGGCCTCGGTGGAGACGACCGTGGGTGTGAAAAGTCAAAGTAAATAAAAGAGTTTCGAACGGCTGAACCCTGGTGCGAGGCTGAGGGCTGTTTGTGCTCAGAGGCCCAAAGTAAACGTAAACGTAAACGTAAACGTAAATGTGAATATAACAAAATACGACACAAAAAATGCTAACGATTAGAATGATTTAAATGCTTAGTACTGAATGTTCTGTACTAAATATATGCTCAAGTAAATATTTTTTCTCAAGTCCACTATTGTCTGCTCACAAAACTGAACAAAAAAACGTTTGTTTGTAAATTATGATTTGCGTGTGTGTTTAGGGAACATAAATCTAAAATGATTACATTTTCTGATTCAGCTTTTAAATCACATCACACTAAATATTTGAAGTGAATCAAAGTTTTTCGTGTGTGTGTGTGTGCGTGTGTGTGTGTGTGTGCGTGTGTGTGTGTGTGTGTATGTGACATTACTGGTGGATTCCACCATAACGTATTTAAGGTGTGAATGTAACTGAACTTTTCTGAACTGAAGCGGGTTTGTTTCTTTTTGCCGGCTCTCTTTATATCTTTTTCTTTGCCAAAAGACAAAAATGTGTAAATTTACAAAAATCCTCATAACCAGTTACATTAAATAGTTAACTATTAAACTTTTCATTTAAACCCTGTAAATCATTTTGTCCGATTCTTTCTCTCTCTCTCTCGTATTACAGTCTGTTAGAGGAACTGAAACTATTTATTGAGCAAAAATAAAGGAAATCAGAAGAGGGGAGTAAATACTTTTACACGTCACTGTATGCTGTAACCGCTCTGTATTTTTTCCTCCATGAGACGATTCAGTTTCTATAAATGCTGATGTTTTTAGGAAGCGCACACGATGATGTCATGTTCAACTTTATTTCTCTCTCTCTCTCCCTCTCCCTCTCTCTCCCTTTCTCTCTCTCTCCCTCTTTCCCGTGCTTGATTTTCACATCACAGATAACACACTCGTCTACTTACTGCATAATTCATTGAAATAAATTAATTTGTTCTTATTATAAATCTAGTGTGTGTGTTGCTGCGTTTGACAGAGGGGTGGAGGTGAGGAGGAGGAGGAGGAGGAGGAGGAGGAGGAGATGAGGTCTTTCATTCCTGAAGCCAGCAGTAAGACAGCAGGATGGAGTTTTTGAGGAGGAGAGATAACGTCATATCTAGTGATGAGGCAATGCTATAACACACCGAGCTCATTTAATAGCGGCGGTTGTCTCAAACACACACCTAAACACACCGCAAAGCGCTACCCAGGGGGTGAAAATGGGAGAAAATCACAAAAATGGATAAAAGTTAGAGCAAGTATTATATTGTACTCTCTCTCTCTCTCTCTCTCTCTCTCTCTGTCTCTCTCTGATGTTCTACGTGGGTGTCTGAGTGTACCCCAGCGCCCCCACGGGCCTCGGCACGGAGCCCACACCAACTCATTACTCATGGAGATTATCGCTAACGCCTTTTCCTGCTCCACAGGATGTCGTCACTCTGCAGCTCCTCCATTTACTCACTGACCCCTGACCAGTGAACTCCAACCGGACCGGTCCGACCCGCCACAAAACCCGCTGACGGAGGCAGCTCGTCCTCACGCCCCTTTGCCTTTATAACCAGTAAAAACTCAGATTGAAACAAATATATATATATAAAATAAAACCTCTTTTCCTGTAAAGAGTGACAGGTCTTTAATAAAGTTTGGTTTGGACGCCTCTCGCCCGGTCAGATTACTCCGTTAGAACTAACTGATGTATAACTGAACTGAATAACGTGATTAGCGTGATCGAAACAGGACCCGAGCAGTAGAGATAATACATGAGAAAAGGCTGAGAAAGTGAAATCATCATAACAACATAAAGGTGTTGAAAGCTCATGTGTGTTACAGTGATGATCAGAAAAATAATAAACCTGTTCACATGAGTGATGAGGAAGAAACACGTCTATAAATCTCTTTTATTAATCTTTCATGTGTGTGAACTAAACATTCCTGTCAGATTTACATGTTCACTGATTCTCTGTGTCGTTATGGGGGTGTATTAATAAACACCAGTCAGCTGTAAATGGACTTTCCAGTCTAGCGCCTCTAGTGGTGAGAATAATACATCCATCCATCTGGGAACCTCTGTTGTCCATCAAGGGACCGTGGGGGGCCAGGGGTGACCATCGTATTTGATATTCCCGTTTTACAACTGTGGTAGGACACACACACACACACACACTCATTCACACACTACGGGGAATTTAGGAATGCCAATTAGCCTAATCTGCATGTCTTTGGACTGTGTGAGGAAACCCACCAAGAATGAGGAGACAGTGTGAACCACTACGCCACCATGCTGTCAGTTGAAATAATACATAAAGAGAAATCAGTATGTAATTCATAGTTATGTATCTAATTGTGCAATTCTGTAGACAAGTTAATTAATATCTGTGTGATAGAAAAATAAACTAATTTTGGTATTTAGTTTCACAAAATTTCACATTTTACATTATAACATATATATAATGTGCAAAAAAACTCTTTTAACTGTTATAGAGTGCTATTATTATTGTCCTTATTAACCTGTTAGTCTTGTTCATCTTAATTGATGGATTAGTTTCGAAATTCTTTCTTGATGGTGTGTATAAAATTAGAGTGTCAATATTAGACAGTTATAGAATTTGAAGGTGATTACTCCAGGGACGATTCCCAGGATCCATTCTGGCGTCACAAGATGGTCACCCACACAGCACAACTGAACAACATACAGTATTTATGTAGGTCCAGCTGGACGATTTCGTGCCTTGTTCTTCCTCTGTACCAACATATTTCAAATGAACTGCATTTTCATGAACAGCCTGTTTCTTCTGTAAAAGCTCCTACAAATGTAGGGATAGATTCTGTATTCTGCACACTAAATGAGCCTTAACGTTAAAATGTTCCATGCTACAGACGTGCACGTCGTCTCTCATAATTACGGTGAGGAATCTGCGCTGTCGTCTCCGTCACTCGGCCGTAAATAAAGCCTGGTGAGTACAGCTCTGTCTGCGCTTGAGTGTGTGAGTGCGTGTAGAGAGCCGAAGTCCTGCTTTGACACACATACACACACACTCACACACACACACACACACACACACACACACCATGTGATCATCAGTGCCAGTTGTAAAGGTGATCCTGCTGAGGACATGTTACACATTCCTATAAAGTCCAGATGCTGCAGCAGGTCTGAACAGCGTCACCATGTCGGGGAGACATACTGTACGCTAATAAACCCTGCAGGAGAGCTCTGAGAAACTCAACAAACCCGGTTCTGTATGAATCCAGTGCTTTACTACTGCGCTTCATTCTGCATTCCGACTGGTGAAGAAGACAGAGCGTGAGAGAGTGAGACTGGCAGAGTGCGAATGAGACACAGCATGAGACACAGCATAAGACTGATCTTGCTGAGCAAGACACAGCAAGACACGGTGACAAATATAGGGTGCGAGACAGAACAGTAGGACAGTAAGACAGTATCAGATAGTGTGTGAAAGACAGGATGAGATAGAAACAGAGTGAGACAAGATGAGACAGTGACAGAGTGAGACAAAAAGAATGTGAGTCAATAACAGAATGAGACAGTGTGAGACAGCAACATTGTGAGACGGTGACAGAGTGAGACTACATTATGACAGGGTGACACAAAGTGAAACAGTCGTAGTGTGTGATAACAATGACAGAGAGATAAAAAGTGAGACAGTGAGAGTGAGACATTGACAGTGAAACAGAGTGACACAGTAACAGGGCGAGTCAGTGACAGAGTATGATAGTGAGACAGTGACAGAGTGAGATAAAATGAGACAGAGTGAGACAATGAAAGAATGAGACAGAGACACAGTAAGACAATGACAGTGCACGAGTCAGACAGAGTGAAACAGTGAGACGGAGTGAGCCAATGACAGAGTGAAATAAAGTGAAACAGCATGAGACACTGACAGTCAGACAGAGTCAGGCAGTAAGATAATGGCAGTTGAGAGTCAAATAGAGTGAGACACTGACGGAGTAAGACAAAGTGAGACAGTGACAGAGTGAGTCTGAGTATGACATGGACAGAGTGAGACAGTGACAAAGTGAGACAGTAACAGAGACTCACTCTGTTACTGTCTCAATTTGTCTTATTCCGTCAGTGAAACTGAGTAAAGATAGTGACAGAGTGAGACACTGACAGAGTGAAATAAAGTGATACAATGACATAGTTAGACAGTGATAGAGTGAGACAGAGTGAGACAGTAACATTGTGAGACACAGGGACAGATTGAGACAGGGTGAGACAGTGACAGAGTAAGACAGTGACGGAGTGAAATTAAGTGAGACAATAACATAGTGAGAGTGATAGAGTGAGACAGCATGAGACAGTAACATTGTGAGACACCGGGACAGATTGAGACAGGGTGAGACAGTGACAGAGTGAAATAAAGTGAAACAGCATGAGACAGTGACAGTCAGACAGAGTCAGGCAATAAAATAAGGGCAGTTGAGAGTCAAACAGAGTGAGACACTGATGGAGTGACAGAGTGAATCTGAGTATGACATGGACAGAGTGAGACTGTGACAAAGTGAGGCAAAGTAACAGACAGTAACAGAGTGAAACTGAGTGAAGATAGTAACAGAGTGAGACACTGACAGAGTGAAATAAAGTGTTACAATGACAGAGTGAGACAGAATGAGACAGAATGAGACAGTTACACTGTGAGACACCGGGACAGATTGAGACAGGGTGAGACAGTGACAGAGTAAGGAAGTGACGGAGTGAAATTAAGTGAGACAATAACGTAGTGAGAGTGATAGAGTGAGACAGTAACATTGTGAGACACAGGGACAGATTGAGACAGATTGAGACAGTGACAGAGTGAGACAGTGTTGATGAATGTTCTAGAACAGCAGCTCTGACAGCAGTGCAGCTTCACAGGACAGACTGATACTGCCTTCATACTTCATGTCCACACGCAGGTTGTTGGTCTGATTCAGATGATAAACAGATCAGAAACCAAGTAATCTTTGATACAGTGAGGTTTTTGAAGGAGTCTCCAGTCTCAGCACTGTGTAACTGTTAGAAGTAAAGTTGTTACTTTAAGATTTTTGACAAATGTGTTTTTTTTTGGTCTCGTTAACTTTAAGGACGGAGAACGGAGCAGCACACACACTGTCTCAGTGAACTGACTCGCTGGTTAGTGAGTTCAACTGAATCGAATCATGTTTTCTTTGGATTCAAACACTAAGGAACCATGACATGAACCGATTCACCATCTTACACAGCACTGCAGATTTCCTCCACATTTAGTCATGGTATCAGAAGAATGCACCTCGGCTCCTCTGCCAGTTATTTTTACCCACAATCCCCCTCTCTGTAGCTCATACTTCTCTCAGATGTGTAATGAAACGTCATGTGGAACGGCTTTTTGTTTTTTAGAATCTTTTCATTTTAAAAGATAAAAACTTGCGTCACACACTCACTCACCACGGTTGTCGGATGTTAGATCCAGGTCGTTTCTCTCCAGGTGGTATCTGCCCAGGGTTTCGGGCTGTCTGTACAAGTCCACCGGTGGTGACGTGGTGGAGATGAACTGCGGTGTAGGAAGAGTGTTGAGATCTGGGATCGCATGCTGAAGGTTCTCGCCATCGTCAGGGTTTTTCTCTGTTCTCCTGAAGTCAGCTGTGGTATTGGGTGTGGTTTCTTTTGGAGGAGCCTGAGCGGGCCTAACCACTCTTTCTGTCTGAGATGATAACTTTTCAGAATCTCTTGGATCTATCTTAATTTTAGTAACGCTTAGTGAGTCCTCGGTTCCATCTTCTTCTGCGTTATACACGCCCAGTGTCTCTCTAAGCTCCTTTCTGGTGTCTTCATGAAAACCACCGTGTGGATTCTGACCCGGAGGAGTTGCAGAAGATTGGCTGGAAGCATCTGGACTTGTCGTGGCTTCTGGGAAATAGTCATAGTCCTCACTCTCTTCAAACTCTGACCTGTTCTCTGTGTAAATCGGAACCGAGTTACTCTGAAATGTATTAGCTTGACCAGGGACATCTTTAGCGTTTTCATATTTGGAGATCTGTAGATCATTCTCTTTAACCTCAGGATTCTTGAGCGCTTCTGAGGGACAATCAGGAATCACAGAGCACATCAGGTCACCACCATCGTTGGGACAGTGACACACCTGACACGGATCCATGTGGAAGGAGTGGCCAGCTTCGTATTTCTGGTTCTCGTAGACGCAGCCAAAGCGCAGGCAGTGAGGACACGCCTCGGTCGTCCCGGAGAGCTCGATGCAGTGAGGAGGAACTTCAGGGCACGGGATAAAGCGACAACTTATCCTGCCTCCGCCTGCGGGACACGAACACTCCGTACTGCCAGAGTCCACCAGGTACGACTCTCCTTCAGGAACCTTCCCGTTTTTAAATCTGGCCCTGATACAGTCGTAATACTGGTACCCCTCACACGTGCAGCCTCGCTGTAGACACGTGGCACAGCACGCTCCGCTGTCCAGAACCTCCTCAATGCAGTGGTCCAGATGTGGACAGTCCACGCCGGTGCAGTCCCTCTGCCCGAGACACGACTGCAGGAGTACAAGAGTGCACGCAAGGACGTTCCATTTCACCAAAACTCGCTTGGTCATTCTTAAAAACGCCACAGATGATTGTCACCTTGTGCTCCGCCCACCGCTGACCTGAAGTCAGGGGAAAAATGTGTCATTATGTGATATTACTAAAACGACATGCACACGGGACATCGCTACAGTTACACCACGCTGCTGCTGAGTTCTGGATTCTGTTTTGTCAGTGTTGATACATTTTCTACTACAGCAGCTCTGACAGTAGTGCTGCAGAATGAAATATTTTATAAACAGCGGTTATAAGAATGATTGCTGTTAAAGAAAAGTTTTCTAAATCACTGGGAGATTTATGTAGCTGTGTTTTTTTGGGTGCCAATAATTCTGGAGTTATAAATCAAGAGGTTGTAGTTGATTAGCTGCTCTTGGCAAGTGAAAATATGATAAATCTAGCCAAATGCATTTCGAATTTTTCTTAAGGTGAGCTTACAACAAAACCAAATCTAATACTCTTAAACCTAGTCCTGGAAGCATTTGATCAATTTGTTTTAAACGTATTTCTGTTGTTTTTCTTTATTTATTTATTCTTTTTATTTGCCAATTTACTGCCAATTTACTGATTTTAGAAGTGATATACATCTAATTATTATTTATATTATATATTTGTTTAAATTATTATCTTTATATATAATATTAGATTTTATATTAGATTTAACATTTGTTCATATTATTATTTCTATTATACATTTAGTATACATTTATACATTTACATTTATACACATATAATTATTATTTATTAAGTGATGTACATATTATTTAAATATAAATATTTCTAGTAAGAGATAAAATTGATCTGCCAATAAAAATGTAAAATTATGCTTAAAAATAGAAAACAAGTTTTAGGAATTAATAATTCCTAAATGAATAATATTTGATTTATTGTGATAGATTTATCTTTAGTAAGAAAAGTAGATACATTTAACTATACTCGAGATACGTCCCCTGGCTCAGATCTTTTCTTTCCTTTCCTCCGTGTGATAAACAGATTATAAAGTTTAAAGTAAATGAACAGATGTGAATAAATCATATAACACACATACAGTATAAACACCGCATTCCATCATTAAATCCTCATGCTCCTGTTCCTCATGTGGAACAATATGGGTTCTGCAGGTTCTCTGTGTAACTCCGTGTTAACTCACCGACTGAAGTGTGTGCTGGAGGTCAAAGGTCACCTGACTCTGGATTATACTTTCACCAGATGACATTGTGCTCATGTGAAGTGCACAAACTCACCCTTGGGCTCCGAGTCACAGCCTCCGACATCAACTCAAACACACACACTGACACACACACACTCAGTCATTCACTCCTAAGGAGCAGTGTAACACAGCCAGTCCATCTAAAGCCATGTTTCTGATAAGGGAGGAAACTGGAGAACGCTGAGGAGGAAACTCACATAGATAGCAACCGGGTTCCTGGAAGAACCCTGGACCTGTGAGACAGGCTTTTATCCTACAGGCTTTTATCCTACAGGCTTTTATCCTACAGGCTTTTATCCTTGTTTATTTAGACGACGTTTGTTGTTGTTTTTTACCCATATACTGTAAGAGGATGCATTCAACTAAGGTGTTAACTAGGCAATATCAGCTAATGAAGTATATGATGCTAACTAATAGTTCAATTTAACTAAGCTAACAAAGGATATAATGCTAACTGAGTCAGTTTATCTTATAAAGGCTATAATGTTACTATAACCGCTATGATGCTAAGTAATCACTTGGAGCTAATAAAAAGGATAAAAGAAAAGAAGAAAGAAATGTATTGCTGTTTTACAGTTATTTATAGGATCTTGAATCAGTAATGAATCTCTCAACTCTATGTTTAATTGAGGCAGTAATAAAAGAGACAGTTCTACACATGCTCAGTTTGTACTGCGTGATATAGCGATACGACGTTATTGTGATAAACCACATCAATCTATATTTTTCTAAATATCACAGAAACTAGAGAAACCAAAAGCCACTATCTGTTTTAAAGATCACAATTTCTGCCATATACTGAAGTGAAATGTATTGATATAATTTTTATGCCATACTGATTGATTTTTTTTTTTTAGATTTCCTACATCATAACTACAAACTAATGACATAGAAAAAAAGAAAGAAACAAAGAAATTAGACTTAAGGTGTCTGTCCTGTCAACGATATTAGAGCAATTAGACTTTAATTAAAAATGTATCAGAGATTAAACAGAATTCCTCTCTGTTGCAAGAAGAGATTTTAAACATAAATACGGAAAATTAAATTATTTTTAGACATACAATAATAATCAGAAATATAACAGTAGAAAAACAAAATCTTTTTTATATCATTTTAGAATCATTTAATGGCTGAATATATAAACCACTGAACATTTATTTAGTTCAAACATTTGTATAACATGACCACTCCCTCCAATATAAGTGCCCTGACATGGGGGGAAAAAAAAAACTGTACGTTTTTAAATGCGCCAATTTTTCATGATCGTTTCTTGAAGGAAAGACGTACGTAGTCACGTGACTCACTATAAAATAGATTTTTCCTTAGAATAAGAGAAGTGAAGACTTTATATTTCTGCATTAGATTTACAGTCACAAACACATTGTACAGTATGTGTCTTATTTAATGTATGGAGCAACATGTTAGAGGATAAAAAAAAAAAACATGTTTAAATCGGAGTGCTCTTTTTATTACAGGATATTCTGATCATTATTCTAACGGTTCTGATCAGCTTTGATTTAAGCTGAAGTTTGTGAACATTAAAGTTCAAACACAATATTGATTTACATAACCGACATTTTTGAATATTCCCCCTCAATTATTCCCCATAATAATCACTGATATAAAGGAAAGATAGAGAAGGTGTGCTTTTCGGCGGGAACGCGGTCCGAGTTTTCCGGATCAAACGGATCGCGATGCTCAGAGGTCACGCGCCAGATCTCTTTGATCCGTTAGATCTCCACTTTCATTTACTGTCCATTCTCAGATCAGAAAACGGCACAAAAATGACTCGTAAGCATCTAAACACACACACACACACACACACACACACACACACACACACACAGGAACCTGAAGTGTAAACTTACCTGTGTGTGTTGGTTCCCGAGTCTGTGTGTCTCTGATTACTGAGTGCTGAAGAGGATCTGCGCTCAGACCTGGCTTTAACACACACACACACACACACACACACACACACACACTGCGAGTCACCTCACCGACTCTTTCCGACGGAATCGACTCCAGAAATGTGAATCAGGTTGAATGAATCGAACTGATCTGGATCTGATTCGTTTGATTCACTCGCGCTTCAATTCACTCAGGCATAAAGACATTTATAGTATATTTAGATGTTTATTCATATTTGCTGATAAGAACTTTCAATTAAAGGCAGCTAATGTACTATTTATGCAAAGTGAGTTAATAAAGTCTAATCATTTGAAGAGGATCAGAGCTAATAATGAACTAAGAGCTGACTGTGGAGCCGCGATCCTGACTGACTGAGCTCAATCGATAAAGGGTCATAATAATGCCACAATAATCACCATGAAGCTAATTCATCAATTAACTTGAGCTTAGCTAACAAAAGTCATCACGAGTAAAGAAAACCCTTTTTGACGCTGTTCTCTGTTCGGACTCCTAACCTGCTCTAGAGATCCGAGTCAGCCGAGTCACTGACAGTCTCTAAGCCATGACTAAAGACCTGTACG
>JAQMYG010000015.1:588433-600734 GCA_030014215.1 Clariallabes teugelsi | reverse complement strand
CAGCTGTTTAGTCCCAATCCTGTGAGTTCTCATCACACTGTGTGTGTGTGTGTGTGTGTGTGTGTGTGTGTGTGTGTTTGGAAATGCTCTTACTTCCACTTTTAAACGCAGCTCTTATTTATTCTGTTGATTTTTTTTACCATGCAACCACATCAAGTGTTTAAGTAATCTTGAATCACAGTTTTGTTTTTCTGATCACATTTCTGCTGTGACGTTGAGGGTTCAGCTCCATCCTTCCAGGTTTCTATAATGCATTAGACATTTCTTAACCCAATTCCAGTCATTTCAGCTTTATCTCTTTCCTTCCAGGCCCTTCTGAAACATGATTTATTTTCGACTAGGCAGTGTACAAAGAGGAAAAAAGCAGTTTATTAATCTAGAGAAAGCATCATATGTTCAGGCAGTAAACTCCACAAAATACCTGGCAGTAAATAAATGGAAGTTAGCGAGGCTCATTTCGATCCTTTCATCCTATAGTTTTAGATTTTTTTTTCCTACCTTCATTTTTGACACCTTGAATTTTTTTAACGTGAATTCATTTTACTTGCATTTTTGAGATATCGAAAATGAATTATGATCCAGTATATCCAAATAACTCGAGATTCAAAATGAACACGTCATTTATAAATTCAGCTCCAGTATCTCCTGACTTCACTTTCACACCGTCCAGAGCTGAAGAAACCGTGAGAGTAAATGAAGCCTACTGAGCAGCTACAGGAACATTAGGACAAGAAGGAAAATACAGAAGGGTCGTGGGAGAAGAAAAACACATAGAAGAAAAAAGTAGTGTTTATTGTGAGATGGTGAGAGTTTATCGGGGTCAGTGGACAGACAGTCGCTGTTCGATAAGGTCGAAAATCACATCTTTGAATTAGGTGTTTTGAACATTATCTGTGTTTTTGTTTATTTCTTTGTAAATGATTGATTGCAAATCTCTCTCTCAAGCGTTGTGATTAGTTATAAGAATTCAGTCTCATCTCTGACTGGTTAGAATCCTGGAGCATGGGGGCGGGGCTTAAATTGTTCTCTTTTTTTAGCCCAGTTTAGCTCAGTCTTTCTTAATGATATAATTAAATCTCAGTGTTTGCATAAAACACGTTTATGTTTTATTTTAAGTGATTTTTAAGCAAAAGTGTGCTTAATGGTGATGATTATTTAGCTTTTTAGTTTGTCAAACTTTGCATCACATCTTGATCTGACAGATCCCGCCTCCTGCGTTATGATTGGTTAGAAGAATTCAGTCTCAACTATGATTACGCAATTTTTTTATGTGTGAGCCAATCGTCACATGACTTGATTCGTTGTGTTTTAGCACAGTTTAGCTAACATCCTACAATGAATATTTCTTAATTATTAAATGTCAATCTCAGTGTAGGTCTGAAACCATCTCTCATTTTAATTTATTTTTAAATAAGATTGTTGTTAATAATGAGGACCATGTTGCTGGTGTAGATGCATGTCCAGCACCTGAAGAGAGACCTGGTGTAGAGATCTGGAGTGTGGAGTCGCTCAGGGCTCGGTGAGATCTCACAGTCCCATCATGAAGACTAGCGGCAGAAAAGAATCAAATAATCATCAGTGGTGTGTAAATGGTCTTTAGTTTAAGAGTCTGATTGAGGATTGAAATCTCAGCACGAGATGCACAAAGCTGGTCACTTCATACGGGTGTGTGTGTGTGTGTGTGTGTGTGTGTGTGTGTGTGTGTGTGTGTGTGTGTAAATGTCAGATATGCACTATAGTAAACATAGGTTCACAAGACACACATTAATACACTGATTTGTATCTTGGAGCAGATTCTATCCTCTGCATTATCAGTTAAATCTTCATGTTGCTCTGTTTGTGGTTTGGCCGACGTGCAGCTCGGTGCTCAGCATTACTTTGGGTTTGGGTCGGAAAGTGTGATGGAGTCGTGTGACTGTGTGAGTATGTGTGAGTACGTAGAAAGAATTAATGTACGGATGTAGCTGTGACAGGTGATATGTGTGTGTGTGTGTGTGTGTGTGTGTGTGTTTAAGGACAGCTGGACTTACCCACTATAGAAACACGGCACAGTGCTACAAGTGAGCTAAAATAGACTCGTCACTCAGACACCAGCTCACACACGTCCCTGCTGTCACTGTCACTGTGTCAGCTCTCAATGGTTTATTTGGTTGATTGCGTGCACACACTCACACACACACACACACTCACACACACACTCACACACTCACACACACACTCACACACACACTCACACACACACACGCTTCTTTTCCCCCTTTGGCAATCTGTTGTTTGAACTTGGGGATGTACTGGCGCCAACGGAAGCAATCAGTTCTTCTGAAGAGAAACGTCCAGGCTACTAATTAGCGTCCGAGGCTGCCACGTCCCAAGGTGCCCTTGTAAAAACCTCACCGCCATCTGGGAAGAATTTTCTACGCTCTCTCCTTTTCTACCATTATTCAGAAAACATAGATAGATAGATGACACACTCCTGTTTCTGACGGCACTTGGGATAAACAGCCATTCAGTCTCCTTTTGGTCTAGTCAGACCTTCTGTAGTCACACACACACACACACACACACACACACACACACACACACACACACCTGATTTCAATGAGTGTCTGATTCTGGTTCTTTCCGTATAAAAGTCTGACTCTTCCAGCGGTCGAGACTTCAGGACACAGGCAGTGTGTCACAGCGCCGCAGCCGCGGGAGCTGGAGCTGTTTTTCTTTTGTTTTTTCAGAAAAAGAAAAAACATTTTTGTTTTCAGCACTTTATAACTAAATCTGAGAGAAATGTTGACATTCCTGTGGGTTCTGTCTCATTTCCACCCTCACTGTATGTTTACAATGTCTGTAGAGAAGATTTAACAGCTACATGCTAGCCAGCTAACAATGCTAGCTGCAGTCGTTTCGCTAGTCTCAGCATCACAGCCGCCTGGAATCATAAGATCCACTAAAACCACTTTCAGATTTTTAGATTGATTTAATTCAGATTGAAGTTTTTTCTTTATGTAATAAAGATATTGTGAGTGTAGCATAGTGTTGGCTAGCGTACTAGCATGTGCTAGCGTAATGCTCTGTGGTTATAGATATGAAACAGGTGATTAGCATGAAGGCACCAGGGCGTGAGGGAAGATAAAGATTTTTAAAAAAACATAATAATAAGTCTGTGAAGTCTGTAAATCTGTGAAACCAAACAAACAAACAAACAAACAAATAATTCAAATCTTAATTTAATACTTTGGCCAGTTTTAAAAAGTATATTTATAAAAAGATGGCTATGTTTATTTTATCATACCTCTAAACGGGTTACAAAAATATATATTAATGTGTAGTATTTCTTCTATTTTTGTATTTATACTTTTTGTTTATTGTTTTAGTGTATATTCGCTTTATCTCTGCGTGCCTTTTTTCATTTAATTTTTATTTTATATGTGAATTCCACAGCATTAATATTACATATAATATTTCTGTTTTTCAGTTAATCCATTTATTTTTATCTTATATTACTTAAATTATACATACATATTTACATTTTAAATGTACAAATATTTCAAGTGATTTCGGGTGAATTTATATAATAATAATAATGGAACAGTCCTACACACACTCGCTCTCACAGTGGTTCAGTCCACTTCTTTATTTATGATGTAATATTACTATATCCTTTTTTTTTTTTTACTTCTCAGCCACAGTTATTAGAGTTATTTAAAAAATTCCTCTAAAGACTTTTTATTGCTCTTCTTTAGTGCGACTCCCGGTTCTGCTGAGACGGTTCTAGAGCGGAAAAATTCTCAGTAATGTAGGACAGTGTGAAGCCAGGTGTATAATTCTTTCTCTCTACGTCCCTGTTTGCTGAAGGCTCTATTAATAGACTTGCATCTCTCCCTCTCTCTCTCGACCCACACTAACATTCCTCCACTGCCGTCACAGGAGGACAAACGACCTCTCATTCTTTGTTTCTTACTTTTCTCTCTCTCTCTCTCTCTCTCTCTCTCTGATCATGGTGCAGTTCCATGCCTGTTCCATCAGCTCTTGGCTCGGTGGCGTCGGAGCTTCCCGAGCGAGTCCCACCCCCCCTTCCTCATGTCCTTCCATTCACACAGCACATACCCTTCCTTTTTTTCTGTGAGGCCCCCCTCCTTTCATCACACTCACTCCTCACAAGCAGGACAGAGCAGAGCTGGAGAAGGAAGGAAAGAAGGAGTGTGTGAGTGAGTGTGTGTGAGAGAGACCGAGATAGATAGAGAGAAGGAGAGGTGGGGAGGAGAGCGAGAGACCTAGAGAGCAGGAATGGCGCGTCTGAGTTACGGCTCTGATTTTGAAGCTGGCCGTGTGCTGCGGTCCGGCGTGGAGCTCTACAGGAGTGTGTGTTAGCCGGACGGAAGGATGTGGTGTTTACAGTGTAACTCGGAGAAGACCCAGTCTCTGCTGGAGCTGGAGCTGGATGGATGGTAAGGCTGTGTGTGTGTGTGTGTGTGTGTGTGTTTGCGATTAGCGCTGAGATTAAGATTGAAGGTTGCCTACAGTGATGTGTGATCTCTACAAATAACTAACGCAGGACCCGGACACCACGGACACTTCTTTAGGAATATCTCTAGCGAGAAAACTCCATGCATGTCTGAATGAAACCATTTTATCTGTAGTCTCGTAAATATTTGGACGGGATTGGTTTTCTGGACCTGTGTCTGTAATGTTCCTGCAGGACGTCTGTAGTCAGTCAGACACTACGCTACACCTTACACACTTCACTTTAATACATCGTCCTTTATTCTAAGTGCTTATTCTGGGATGCGTGGCTACGCTCCATCATACTGTAAGTAGGTCACATGACCATAAACCATACCTGTACCTGTTTGAGGAGCTCAATAACTTACCTGACCTCCTGGAAGTCTATATTGCATGGTCTATATTGTGTATTTTAAGCTGTGTTAGTAAGGCTTAAGAGATGATTTTGTCCTCTATAGGATGAGACACAGTCTTCACCAGATCAGACAGGAGCAGTTATTTCTCCTGCTCAGTTTATGGAACATAAAACAATCCTTCCAGTCATGTGACTGACATGACATACTATATCCTTGACGGGTTGAGACTCAAATCCCTGATATACTGCAGGAATAATTACATTACAGTTCTACACATGGAAAACTAATCCCATCAGAAAACGGCTTTACGCGGTGTTTATTTATTTTTTAATTTTGATTTTTTTCGTGAAGCAGAAATGTTATTCGGTCGTGTGAAGAACGTGACATTTCCGCTCTCATGTGCTGCTCTTGTAACTTCCGTCTGCGTTTGGAAGGACAGACAGACGAGAATGCCACGGAGGGTTGCGTTGTTCCCTTTGACCTTTTGACTAAACAGGTTTTATGTCCTCCAGTCGGGGACAGGTGTGTGTCTATATCTGTACATAACTGAATGGAGCAGTAGACACGTGTGGCACCATAACGAAGGTCCTGAAGATGCACAGTGCCAGGCTTCAGCTCCTAAAAAGAGAGGTGTTTGAGGAGAGACTGGTTTATGGTTTATTTATGAAGGGCTCTAAGTGACGCCGTCTAAATCTCTGTCCAGCGCAGCCTGCTGGGTAAAATCCTGCTGCTCCAGAACAACCATAGTAAATAGTGCTTCAACTAAAAAACATCTTTTTGCCCACGCACGAGCCTTTTCCCCTGGTCTCACTGTGATATATTGGACACAGCGGTGTCATGTTTCCCCCCCGTGCCAGGACAGATCAGGAAACAGCTTGCATTAGTGGACTCTCGTGCTTCCTCGAGTTCGGATGGACATTAAACTCGTTTCAGCACATTTGCATCCTCACCCTGAAGTCCAGGACCGATCCTAAATCCCGGCCGATCTGATCGTCCCTCCATACAAGAGATGCTTTTTTGCCGATTACATAACGGCTGCCTGTCACGCTTCGCCCTGCCAGCTCTGCCCCAGCGCCGTGCCAGCTCCGTTACACCATGCTGTCTCTCACAAGCTGGTCGTCTTAAAAAGCAGCGATTGTACTGTAGTGTTAGTGTTTGTGGTTGTTGCAGTCACAAGGCCATGACTCATGACTTTATTAAAAACGTTTAGAGGTTATTCATGTGTTGGAGAAGCTTCAGGAATAGAGGAGTCATTTTCATCACTTCATTCACTGGCAGAAAAAAAGGGGACCGATAACGCGAGTGGTGGAAGGGGGGGGGTTTGGGGGGGGGACAAAGCTGAAGACTGTGGTTAGTTCATGGTTCTAGCTTCATGTTCTGTGGTTCCTGATTTTTCATAACGTTCTACATAAAGACTTTGTTTAAGTTTTTCTGAGTGGGTCAGACTGAGGAACACATGAAGGTGGCGGTGTAGAAGATGTCATTCCGAGGGCACTACACCTGTGATGTTCAGATTTTACCCCCAGCCCTGCGGCTACCACCCTAACCTTCCCAGTGATTTAAGGGTTCCACCCTAATGACTTGTTTTTTTTGCCCCATGATGTTTATTGTTTGTCATTTTTGTTTGTTTGTTTTTATCTGTCATGTTTTTTTATTTTTACTGTCCATAACGTTTTATTTCTACCCTCCATACTTTTAAGCTTTTATCCTCCATAATTTAAAGATTTACCCTAGATCATTAAAAATTTTTACCCTCCATGATTTTATTTTTTTTTACCTTTCACATTTAGATTTTAATCCTCTAAGACATGTGGGTTCCGCCCCTGTAACTGGAGGTGTTCCAGTGACATGACACTAAAGGCTTGTAACTTTTACCCCAGTGACTCAACCGTACCACCCCAACAGCTGGAGGGAGTCGTCCTGACGCCTTGATGATTCTGACTCGCGTCTTTGCCCCAGTGACTGTAAGGTTCGACCCCACCGACTCAACGTCGGACGTAAAACCTGGAAGATTTACCCCAATGATCTGAGAATATCGGTCCAGTCTGTTTCCTGCGGTGTCGATCCCAACCACATGTCGAGTCTTCAACAAGCCCGTACCTACAGGGGGTTACAGAGAGGAGTAGAGGTTCCCTGTAGAACCCCTTTATACACAGATCACACAAACCATTAACTCTTCCCAGAACCAACCTTGTCCTGTGATGTTGGCGAGAGATTCTAATCAGGGTTTGGAGTGAAAGCATTCAGATGTTGGAAGATCTGCTATAAAGCTTTTCCGTGTGTGTGTGTGTGTGTGTGTGTGTGTGTGTGTGTGTGTGTGTGTGACTAATATCACCTAGCAGATGTCTTGCATTATGGCTGTAGGTCCCTCGTAGTCGAGCGTCACGTCGCTCACCTCAGTCTGTATACCTTTCTTTGGGAACATGTGGGGAACCACTTACAGATGCTAATACACACACACACACACACACACACACACACACACAGAGCTCAGGCCTGCTGTTCATTAACAGCTCAGATTCCCAGAACTACCACGGGTCTGTTCCTGCTCCCCCTTCCACACCCCGTCCCTCTCCTGCCATCGATCCTTTACTTATTCATCCGACTGGGAATGTTGGAAAGTTTCCCGACGTAAACCCCCGTACGTTCTGCTTGTTAGGAACCCTCGGGAGCGCTTAGGGGGAAGGTGGAGGACGAGTTTAAGATTTCGCCCGGCTGGATAAACCCGATCCTGGCCTCCGTTTGCCTCGGCGTTCCCCCTCCGTCCCGTCAGGAAGCAAACGTCCGACTGAGCGCGGCACCTCGACCTCCCAGCGCCGGGAAATGGAACAACCCCCCCCCCCCCCTCTTTTTTTTTTTTACTAACACATGGCCTTCCAAGCATTCCTATCATGTTAATCATTCCGGTGAATTTATTGCGTCCTCTAGCGCTCTGACTTGAGAGAGTTAAGTATTACCAGACTCGCTCCGAGCTCAGAGGTGACGACCCGAAGTGAAGCGGCGTTTGTTGTCCGTTCCTGCCTTGAGTTGGAGAGACTTTCCTGTTATTCATCCTAATTACATAAACTTCTCGTAAAGTTCTATTTTACTTTATATAAAGTCTTTTTTATTCCCCTCTGGCTTTATCGTATATTTCTGCTCTTTGTGGTGGTCCGAACACGTCAGGCTCCTCTGGAAGGAATTTTAACAAGGTCACTGGGAGATGCAATAAAACTAATTCTACATACCGTTTAATTAGGTCACATGACACACGCGCGCTTTGCGATTCAGTCCAGTTCAATAACAGGCAGGATTCTGGAACGTGCTCTCAGACGTGTGATCGAACCTCACAGCTGAATTAGTTAACATGATATCAGGAGTGTGGAGAGACCTGGCGTGACGTGTGTAGCCGAGGTGTCATGTGAGGCATTGTCCTCTCTCTCCGTCACGTCCTCCAGCAGCTGGTCTTCCTGAAATGTTTTCCTCCTGACCTTAGCGTGGTCTAAAGGTGACTCAGGCTTTGGGGGGAAAAAACACACACTCTCAGGGACTTTTGAAGAATTCCGCCACATTCCCCTGCACTGAGAGAAGAACCGAACAGACGCACTGATAGCAGACGCTAAACTTCTGTAAGTAAACATTTCATTACGCAGCTATAAAGCAGATGCAGGAACCATTCCAGGGTTCAGATGAGACAGATGTGAAGTTTTATCAGTGATGATTTTATCAGTGGATTTTTATTCAACCTGTAAAAGTAGTTCAGTTATTTAACACACGTGTTTTCTGCCGTATCCGGAGACTGTTGGGTCAGAAGGAGTTGATTTGTTCTCTATAACAGCAGCTCTGACGGTCCTGCACCTTCTAGTGCATTATCGTTTCCATAGTAACGGCTCATACACAAGGACGTGTAGAGCGCACGCTTCACACAAACAGATTAAAAATAATTGTTCTGTTCTGTAACATCAAAGTAAGGAGTCTCCAGTGTCAGCGCTACGTCAGTGTGACTTCTTCAGCAGTTTCTCATTCACATGGCAAGCTGATTCTTTTTATTTTTAACGTAGTAATTTAAAGAGAGAGAGAGAGAGACTGAAGAGAGACAGGTGAGGGGACGAGTGTTTATAGCTGCTATAACGTAAGTGAGAACAGGAACTTTAAGTAAAACAACCAGATGGAACTAGAGGAGGATAATCAACTTCAGCTTGGTTACAGTAACTCCATCAGTATTTTACAGTAACACACACACACACACACACACACACACACACACTGTAGAGGATTGCTCCTGGGTAGGAAGAGCACCACACATGGTTCCACTGAACCGATCCAGCGCGTTGTGTGTTCTCTTTGTGTCGTGTCCTCGTCCTCTCAGCTCCTGCATTTCATTTCCACGCTCTCAGACCCAGTTAAAGTGTTCTGATTGGTTCCGTCCCGGCTGCCTTTTCTGTTTCATCACTTCTGTGTGTTTAAGTAAATGGAAACTGACTTCTATTCAGAGCGTGGTTCCTCTTCTTGAGAGCTAACAGGCTGTGGTTTGCTCACAGCACACACACACACACACACACACACACACACACACACACACACACTCGCTCTGTAGCTCACATGGTACAGAGGTGTGTCTGATACAGGAGTGAAGTACATGTAGAGGTGGAGGTGATTCCAGACAGGCTGACCGCGCTCTGTGTTCACACCAGGGGGTAGAATCTCTCTCTCTCTCTGTCTCTCTCTCTCTCCGTCTCTCACTCTCTCTTTGTCTCTGTCTCTCTGCTGTGAATGTGATTTACGTAACACCGAACTGTGAAGCGGTCTCTTTCTCTCTTTCTCTCTCTCTCTCTCTCTCTCTCTTTCTCTCTCTCTCTCTCTCTGTCCCTGTCGTGTCGACTCGCCACAGAGTGTCGCATGTTGTGTTTAGAAATCGACTGTTGCTCCACCGTCCCTCCGCCGCCTAATCCTGACCCCAAACTCAAAACGTTCATCTGTTAGGTTCAGTCGCCGCTTATTTGTTTGTTTGTTTGTTTGTTTCCTCTTTGATGTTATTATTAAAGCGTATTCCTGGGATGCCGTGGTTAGAGCTGTGGATGATGACTAATCTGTCGATTCAGTTTGGTTTGTAGACATTGTGATTTGTCCCAAATCGCTGGATTTCTTACTGATTTTAAAAGTATTAAAATCTACTAAAAGTTTCTAATAAACACTGTAATCCTGTAGGAAGTGATTATCAGTCTTCTGCTTCTCTCCTCTCCAGATACTTCATCGTTCCATCATGATTATTTTATTGAACATTATTTGATCGTATCGCGCCCCAGGCCGTGGCGTTAGAGCGGCGTTACCGTGTGTCCTGAACGATCGGATCAGTCCACCGCTCCTTCACTCCACTTAATCACAGACAGAAATGTCCCAGAAATCCTCTGACACCTGCACACACTCTCTCTAACGGTGTAATCACACGGCCTGCTGATGAAACTGACAAACCTGGGAGAGCTGAGGTTGAAGAATGAAGCTGCTGTTACAGGATCAGATCTCGAGATCAGTCTCGATGTGGTGAGGGCGAATCATCCGGCCGGGGTGATGATGGGGTGATGATGGGGAGATGATGGGGAGATGATTGGGTGAAGATGGGGAGATGATTGGGTGAAGATGGGGAGATGATGGGGTGATGATGGGGTGAAGATGGGGTGATGATGGGGTGATGATGGGGAGATGATGGGGAGATGATGGGGTGATGATGCGGTGATGATGGGGTGATGATGTTGTGATGATGGGGTGATGATAGGGTGAAGATGGGGTGATGATGGGGTGATGATGGGGTGATGATAGTGTGATGATAGGGTGATGATGGGGTGATGATGGGGTGATGATAGGGTGATGATGGGGTGATGATAGGGTGAAGATGGGGTGATGATGGGGTGATGATAGGGTGAAGATGGGGTGATGATGGGGTGAATCGTTAGTCGGGTCTTGCAGGTCACATGATAAAAACACATTCATGTTCAGGATAATCATATATAAGAGTCACGGTTCAACCAGAGAGACACACAAAACACACCAGAGACTCTCACATTGTTAACTTAACTCAACTCACCAAGCACACACACACACACACACACCCTGGAGGTGCGAGGCTCCTGTGCTAATCACTACGCCAGTGCTGTAGATTAGAAATGTACGTTTTTTTTCCACTTCACTGCACTGATTAGGAGGAAATACGGCAGGAGGAGGAACCTGAAGCGAGGAACCTGCTCTCACACTCCTGACTTAAATATGTGCTTGTTGATGAAGGCGTGTGTGTGTGTGTGTGTGTGTGTGTGTGTGTGTGTGTGTGTGTGTTCAGCCTGATTAATGCACAAGGAGTGCTGATGACATGCTGACGTGCTGCGAGGAGACGACAGACTCACTGAGGGATGAACAGAGAAAGACCGTCTCCATGTTCCTCTCTCTCTCTCTCTTACAGGCTCTCTGGAGCTCAGCCGGGTGAGAGTGTTTCAGTCTGAGGATGACATCATCATCTGTCAGATTAATAGGTGGAAGGTTAGAGAGAGAGAGAGAGAGAATAATGTTTGTAACCCACCAGGCATTGGTGTAGAGAATATCTGTCCAGATTTGTCACACGATTTAAATCCTTGAATCTCTTTCACACACAGAGAGAGAGGGAGAGAGAGAGAGAGAGAGAAGGACAGAGAGAAGGAGAGGTAGATTAGAAATGAAGAGCCAAAGACAGAGAAATAGAAAGGGAGAGAGGGAGACATTAAAATAATTATTTTACACATTAAATAACTAAAATTCAACATATAGAAAACTTAAAATCTTAGAATCTTAAAATATAGTTAGAAAGAGAGAGTGAGAGAGAGAGAACGGAGGAGGGGGAGAGACAAATAGAAAAAACAGGAGAGAGAGAGAAACAAAGAGAGGGAGACACAGAGAGACAGACAAAGAGAGAGAGACAGAGAGAGATGGAGAGAGAGAGAGACACACACACAGAGAGATGGAGAGAGAGAGCAAGAAGGAGAGAGGGAGAGAGAGAGAGAGGGTGGGAGAGAGATAGAGACAGAGAGACACACAGAGAGAGAGAGAGAGAGACACAGAGAGAGAGAGAGAGACAGAGAGACACAGAGAGAGAGAGAGAGAGAGAGAGAGACACAGAGAGAGAGAGAGAGACACAGAGAGACACACAGAGAGAGAGAGAGGGTGAGAGAGAGATAGAGACAGAGAGACACACAGAGAGAGATAGAGACAGAGAGACACAGAGAGAGAGAGAGAGAGAGAGAGGGTGAGCTGTGCATCACAGTTTGATGTGGCAGATGGTGGAGGAGATTCAGTCCCTCAGCGATTATGCAAGATGTGTGAAAGTGAATTGCAGAGAGTCATAAGTGCCTTATCATTCTAATACCACACACACACACACACACACACACACACACACACACACACACACACACACACACACACAGGCAGCTATCAGAGTTCAGTGC
>JAQMYG010000015.1:563468-588333 GCA_030014215.1 Clariallabes teugelsi | reverse complement strand
CTGAGAGTAAAAACTCCCTTTATGTCTCTATATAATCCCCTGATACACTAATGCACTTATCCCAGTGTGTCACTAGTACTTGGACACCATCAAGGTAGAACGTTCTCTCAGTACGCCGGAGTCGCGATCGGACTGTCTGTCTGATTCATGACTGAAACACCGGCCTCCCAGGAACTCCTTTAATGGCCCAAATATGTGGAAATGTCTGGGAGGTCAGGACTGTACGGGGGGGCGTGGCAATAACTCCCAGCTAAGCTCTGTTCGCTCCGCCCATTTGTCCATTTATGGATTAAGCATTTCACTGCATATCGTACTGTGTATGACTGTGTGTGTGACAAATAAAGTTTTTATTTGATTTGGATTAACCGTGGTTTAGGTGGAGTCGGCTCCTGCCATGAATTATGGACACCTGCACATTCATACACACTTACATATTTATATTTCATTTCTTATCATTTCAAGTCACTTTAATAAGACACTTTCATGCATATTTGCACACATCCCCAGTCAGGTTTTTTATTTACACTAAAATTTCTAGATTTTCTATATTGTACAGAATATTTTTCTTTTTTATCCTAGCTAAATTTATTTTCTGTTGTATTTCCTTTTATTCATATTTATTTTCTATTGATAAGCTTTTATTTTTAAGGTCACTGGAGGTCGTATAAGCATCTCACTGCATATCGTACTGTGTATGACTGTGTGTGTGACAAATAAAATTTGAATTTGTATTAGATGATGGTGATGACCGGAGCTCCTACAGCTGAGCCTTAAAACCGCTCTTCAGTTACCCTGTGGGCGACGCCACCGCCGGTTTGTCCAGGTCTTTTTATACAGTCTGTTGTCGGCACCGAGGTGTTCAACTGCTTAAAAGCCTATAAAGCTCTATAAATATGTTAATTCTCCATATACAGTAATAATGTATGAGGGTGTGAAGATCGTTCAGGGCGTGGCTATAAAATGATTTCTGGAAGGCAGAGATATATATATATTTATTTATTATTATTATTTTTAATAATAATTATATATTTTTAATAAGAATAACCTTGGAGTTGATTTAAATACAAAAAAAAGACAAAGCCATAAAGACAAAGCTGTATATTAGTGTCCTGCAAGCGTGGACGCAGTCATGAAAGGGTTAAGGGCATTTTGGCTCTGGGGCAAGTAGGAGTGCCTGATTTGCATTGCAGCTGAGGCGGAGTCTTTCAAAGCGAAAGTTCCTTGTTTACACAGACATGACGCTCTGAGCCCGAAGCCTGCTGCCAGATCAGCATGTTAGGACATCAAGCGTCCCGATTTAGCTGTTTTTCGAAGGTTTTGGAAGGTGTTCTTCTCCAACATGAACTTAATGCAGATTTGAATAATCCGAGTGAGGTTCAGAGCGAGGCTGAGACACGATGTGAGTGCTCTGAGTAAATCATTGCTCCTGGGTCTGGTTTCATCACAGCAGACCTCATCAGGATTGGACTTTGGACATTTTTTCCCCTTCTTCTTCCATGATGGCTGATAGGTTATGGAGGAAGAGCTGCGAGTTCTTTGGTAGTCGAAGTCCTTTTTTTGGACGGCGAGTTGTGGAGAGTAAGAGTGAGTGAGTAGAAGTTTAAATCATCATCTTCAGAAGGTCATCACATAATCACATTATCACATGATGAAGCTGTGAGGACTCACATGTTCAGAGTGACTATAGATTTCATTTCTGAGATTATAAAGCATCAGAATGACGGTTTGCTCTAATGTTTGTTATTCCCAAATGAATAAATGACTTTTATACTCTTATGCTCATAGATGTAGTTTGTTATTGTGCTATTTATCTATGTGATGTTTTGGTCTTTTTGTTGCATCAGTGTAAAGTTTAGCAATAAAAAGCAGAAATATCTTCCTGTTCATCTATTTCCGTTTGTTCTGTTCAGTCGTTAAATTCAGCAGTCAAAAAAATTTATATAATTATATGCTGGAATATTTGTTGAATATTGATTGTAAAGAAGGAGAAGAACCCAAACCCTTAAAACTGTCTCAGAAATTGTATAATATCCATTGTCAAAAAGTTTGAGACCTTTTTCTATCAAATAAATCTAGTTTTGTTTTGTTTTTTACTTAGAATTAATTTTACCCGGTGTTAAAGTGAGCCATCACTTCCTCCTGTCTGTTTGAGCACTGCTGCAGAAAATACTCCAACATACTTAAAGAGCTGATTTATTTTCTTTGCCCTTTTACAGCGTGGAGGGGGAGGTCCAGAGCAGTGAGCCGTCCTCTTCCCTGGACCACGGTAAAGGTTACGGCCCCCTGACCCACAGCTCCTCCATCAGCCCGGACCATTTCGAAAGCTTTGGGTACGGACAGAACGCCCAGGCCGGTCCACAGCGTCCACGGAGGCCCAAACTCCAGCACTCGCAGTCCATCCTCCGCAAGCAAGCTGAGGAAGAGGCCATCAAACGCTCGCGCTCGCTCTCAGAGAGCTATGAGCTCTCTACAGATCTGCAGGACAAGCAGGTACGGCTGTAAAACCCCTTGTGTGCGTCTTCAGAGATTTCCTCCTCCTTCTTCTTCTTCTTCTTTTTCCCAAACAGTTTTTTCTGTTGTTTCAGGTGGAGATGTTAGAGAGAAAGTACGGAGGGCGCTTCATCAGTCGACATGCTGCTCGCACCATCCAGACGGCATTCCGGCAGTACCAAATGAACAAGAACTTTGAGCGTCTCAGAAGTTCCATGTCTGAGAATCGGATGTCGAGGCGCATCGTTCTGTCCAACATGAGAATGCAGTTTTCCTTTGAGGGACCTGAAAAAGGGCCGAGCTCATTTTTCGATGGGAAACACTTATCTCTGACCGAGGAAGGAACTCCGACCGGATCCATAACGAAGAGCGAGTGTGGAGAGATCGTTCCCATACACGTGACTGCACCCTCGCCTCAGAATGACCTCAGTGACACTATTACCGAGCTCGAGGATGCGTTCTCTCGGCAGGTCAAATCGCTGGCCGAATCCATCGATGATGCTCTGAACTGTCGTAGTCTCCATGAAGAAGAAGAGGACCAGGAACCGGAGCAGGTGCAAGACATGCAAGGTGATTTGTCCTATCGAGTGGAACCGACTAACGGCTCAGATCAACGCAAGTTGGACGAGATGATGGCTTCCTACGGCGGCGTGACGCTCTTCATCGATGAGGAGGATCTTTGTCCTCCTGTTCAGCTCTCACATACAGTGGACCCACCGTCCAGCATGGAGTCCGATCCGCACACCTCCCAGGACTTCTGGCCCATGGATGCCAAGGACGACAAAATGGACACCGATACCAGCTGTCGGAGCAACCCGTCCACGGATTGTCAGGAGCCACGGCTTCGTATCGACCATCTCCCGCTGCTGACCATCGAACCCCCCAGTGACAGCTCTCTTGAAGTGAGTGACCGCTCGGAGATCGATTCGGTCAAGAGGCAGAACGTTTACGAGCGCACCGCAGCCGGACCTCAGGCCAGTCCAAAACACATCACGCACAGTCTACCTCCCAGAGTGTCCTCCCTCTCCCGGGACGAGGATCCCATCAGGCATCGACACCGGCAGCTGGAGAGCCATCTGGCCATCAACGGGAACCGACAGAGCAAATCAGAATCAGACTTTTCTGACGGCGACAACGACAGCATCAACAGCACAACAAACTCCACCGACACGATCAACTGCAGCTCCGAGTCGTCTCGGGACAGCATGAGGGAGCAGACGCTCAGCAAACAGATGTACCACAAAGAGACACGGAACAGCTGGGATTCTCCGGCTTTCAGCAACGACGTCATCCGCAAGCGGTACTACCGCATCGGCCTCAACCTCTTCAACAAGTACGTATTTTATTTCTTGCAGTCGGAGCAGGAAAAATTGAAGGACTAAACGGGGTTCTAGAGTAGATCTGGGATTCTTTTAAGAAATTCGTTACCTTGATGTGTTGTGTTTTTTTCCTTAAAGAAAAACTCCACCCTGAACCACTCCTATTGATAATACGTAATCTTGAACCATGTCCAAGAGTTAAAACTTCTTTCACAGACATGTTTCTTCATTTTCACTTTGATTAACCGGTTCCTTCCTTAACCACAATGCCTTTTAATAACCTGCTGATAAAAGTGCAGTACGATTTTGTCCTTGCTTCATTTCCCCCTGAAGCGAGTGATGCGGCGGTAGTTTAGTTCTTCAGTCCGTCCGGCTCTCTGACATCCTTTCTGTGCGTTCTGCTCAATTCTGCTCATAGATCGCTAACTAGCCTGTGCCGTAACTCAGTGTCATTTAACCGCATTGCATTCTGGTACTTAGAGTTCAGCATTTGCTCTGATGGTCTCCACTACTTCATACGTTAATTTCTCATTAATATAGAAGCGGTTACTCTTTAGTTTTTACTCTTTTATCACATATGTTTGAAAATTTTAATGCGTCACTTTGAAAAATTCTGTTACTGTAGGTTATACACAGGGTTATACAGGAGTTTTATTCTTTTATGGAAAAAACAAACATCTGAAAGCCTTACTTTCAGTTTACTGTCCTCGGAAAATTCCAGCGAGTGTAAATAACATACTGGACGTATCCTGAGCACAAGAACGAAAACAAACATTTTCCAGTCTTGACAAGTCCTCCAGAAGATCTCGCTATTCTTCCCAGCTTTAATGTGGAAGGTTTTTATAGGCGAAGAGTGACTGGTTACTGGAAACTGGGGATCATTTAAACGTTAGAGAAAACCAGACATCGTTATACGCATGGCTCGTGATGACTAAAGCGTAAAGAAGTCAGGGTTCAGCTTCCAGTTTATTATGCGTTGGGTGAAAGTAGGTTGGTACGGTCCGGTACTGTGTAGCAGTAAAGGTTTCAGTGGCGGCAGGTCGTACTGGAAAGAGGTGTGACAAAACCCACATTCACAACCAGTCACTTTCAGTAAGAACACACACCTGATAAACGTTATGTAACGTCTTAAACAACACGCCGTCTCTGCACTAATCACTTCTAAGTCGTTCTGAATCGAATCTGAACCGTCCGTGTCGTTCTGTTCACGGCTAACGCTTAGCTACAAAGCTACCTATCTTCTAACACGAATCCCTCTCTAAGTCCTGATCAAGGGCACTACTTGTTGTGTGGAACAAGGGATTGTACACCCTACATAGTGCACCAGTTTTCCATTTAATGCTATTTGGGATTCGACCCCGGATCCTGGAAGTTATCTGAGCTGATATTCTAAGGTTTCTCAGGACTGTCCTCCACCTCCATGGTGACCTGAATGATCTTGAACAGTTTATCTTGGCTTGTTTAAGTACAGTGTAAGAAAACAAGCCAAACTTATTGATGATTTGCAAAGGATTTGATGATACGTGTACATTGTAACGCTTATGGCAAGTCTCAGGTACATTAGATTACATTTAGGTTCAACTTTATTGTCACTGCACATGTTATGGTAAAGGCAATGAAATACAGTTACAGCCAGAAGTACATTTGTCACGGTGCGAAATAATTAACATACAGTAAACAGTAAATGGAGAAGGAGTTCTACACACGGAGTGCTAATGATCACTTATATATAGAATATACTGTAGAATACACAAACAAGAGCTTAGACACAACTAACACAAGTAAGAATAGTGCATATGGAGTAGAGTGTACACTGCAAGTGAGTGAGAATTGCACTAAATGTATAAAGTGACTAACATTAACTCTAATCTGCTGAACCTGCTGAAGTTCCCTTCTCGCTTTGTTTTAAAATAATCTATTGAATCACTTTCACAAGCTCATGAAATACCACAGTATTGACTAACCACATGTCTGGGAAACAGAAGAAACACTTACAGTAACAGCTCTGTTAGTGAGGCGACAGCGTCGGGGAAATAAAAACATCCTGGCAATAAAATGGAAGTGGGATTGTTTTCTGGCCTGAGAGATTTTATTACGTTCCGTTTATTACGTGAATCCGACTCACTGGACGGAGTTCATCAACCTGCCCGCGCTGTCTTTACTGTCAGCTTTCTGTACCTGAGCTCACTGTAAAAACACAGAGCACACCGCACCGCTGCTGTTCTGCGCTCCGATTGGTCAGAAGGTGTTGATTAATTCTCTATAACAGCAGCTCCGGCAGTAGTGCAGGTTTATAGTAATACATCAAGGTTTCCATAGTAACAGCACGTTCACAGAGCACGCTCCACTCATCATGAAGCGATTAAAAACAATCATAAATATGGGGACGTTTCCGGAGGGATGTGTGTGTGTGTGTGTGTGTGTGTGTAACATCAGGGTAAGGAGTCTCCAGTGTCAGAGGTCAGAGGTCAAGCGGTAACTGTAGGCTTTCGCACATCTTCAGGACGGAGGAGTTTGTGCTTTGTGGTTTCTCAGTCAGAATAAAGAGAGACGGGTGATGGAGAGAGTGTTTAAAGATGCTGTGACGGAAGTGAGAACATTAAACGTCACTGTAAGTGTGTAAATGCGTTGTGTTTTAATAATGTTTAGAATATGGGATTTGATGGATGTTTGCTTGGCGTAAGAGGGATAAAACACTCCGGGAGGAACCTGGGTTCTACTTTATCTTTACATGATGCTGATTTTCTTCTAAACTTTTCTTCTAAATCATCATCACAAATACAAACTTCTATAAGATTTTTTCCATAAGACTCCTTTATTTTCTTTAAGACTCAGTCAATGCACGTGTGTTGATTATTCTTGCGCACTCCTACTCCTTCCTCTGCTGTCACCCACCCCCCACCCCACCCCCCCCATCCCCCCGTCAGTGTATTTGGGTGGTGTGCTCAGTCTGTTCTGCATCCTCGCTCCTCCACGCTTACGGTTTTCCCACAATTCAGCAGGTTTTCCGCGAGGCCGCGTCGTTACCCCACCGCATTATTACAGACTCGCACGGAGAGCGCTTGTGTAAGAAACAAAAACATCTCGAGTTCATCTGTGTTCCACTGAAGGTTCATCAGCAGGTCTTTGAGAACGAGAAGAGGACGTACAAGCACGTCCACTGCAGGGACACTTTTAAGGAAAATGTATTTCCATAGCGTGTTTAATACACAACCATTTCAAATGAAAATGAGAAATTATAAAGAGAAAAAAAATGGTTGTAGTGCACTCTAAGAGAGGAGCAATATACATCATTTTATATAAAACATTTTTTTATAAGTATATTACATTACTTTAAAGCATCACTTTAGGCTTTTTTGTTTTGATTAATTAGTACTTTTCTCTTTTTAAATGAAATTCCCCAAATTGATTTGCTGAGTGATCAGGTTTCAGTTTCGTGATCCAGAGGTTAATAATCGTCTTTATCTTCCTCTTCCAGAAAGCCGGAGAAAGGTATTCAGTACCTGACCGAGAGAGGGTTCGTACCTGATACCCCTGTGGGCGTGGCTCACTTCCTGCTCCAGAGGAAAGGCCTGAGCCGGCAGATGATCGGCGAGTTCCTGGGGAACCGACAGAAACAGTTTAACAGGGACGTCTTAGAGTGAGTGTGTGTTTATTAATCTGCTCACGTGAAAAAATCTGAGCGGCGAATTCAGAGGCTAAACATCATCTCGGTGTGTGTGTGTGTGTGTGTGTGTGTGTGTGAGAGAGAGACATGTTCCTGGTGTTCAGAGTTGAGTTACGCAGCTGACGTGAGCTTAGATTAACATCACGCTTGTGTGTCGCTTCACACTACTTGTGAAGATTTTTCTTGAGTAGAATCATCTGTATATCAATGTGAAGGGCATTTAAACACACACACACACACACACATACACACACACACTTTATGGGGAATTTATAAACACCAAATGGCATGTCTTTGGGCTGTGGAAGGAAACCGGAGGAAACCCACCAAGCACAGGGAGAACATGCAAACTCCACACACACACACAGAGGCCGAGACGGGACTCGAACCTCAACCCTGGCGGTGACCACCGTGCCACCATTCTCTAAAACTTTTTTTGGAGTTTAAAAATGTACTGATCTTTATTAATGAATAGAGATTTATGTACAGTATGTGTTTCATTTTGTCCTTGAATGATGTTCCACAGTGTGTGTGTGTGTGTGTGTGTGTGTGTGTGTGTTTACAGCAAATAATGAATGTCAGCAAGACATATTGTAGTTCCATCAAACAGTCAGGTGGTGGCGCTGGACTCGACACTGCTCCCCAGTCGAGCCAGAAACGTGCACTTAAGCCCAAAATCAGAATCAACGTAACTAAGATAAGACACGCCCCCTGTTTTAGTTAAACTCCGCCCCCACGTGTGTGTAACTCATGTCAGTAGTTTATGTCTGAGCTCTGAGTACAGATGTGTAGAACTCAGAAGTAAATCCTCACCATGTGTGCGTGTAATCTCTGTCCGAGGGGACGTTTTGCATCCGATGTCTAACTAGGACAGTGTGTGTGTGTGTGTGTGTGTGTGTGTGTGTGTGTCAGCGCCGTGTCCTCTGAGCAGCGCTGCCTGTCTGTACACACTCCCTCTTTTATTGAATTAAACAGCATGCGGTTAATTAAGTACAAATCATTCTGCGAGTGAATTCGTCTCCTCAGCTGGCAGCTGTTCACTCGCTTTCAGCGCTGCTCGAGTTTCACACGCGCAGATGTTCAGTCTCTCAGCAGAAACGCCACAGTATTCCCAGCAGATACGAGCTGGAGGAGAAGGAAAACCACAGAAAGAAAAGAATAGTTTTGTTTTTCTCCTTCATCATCATCATCATCATCAGCACGCGTCTCCGTTCTGTCTGGTGTTACTGGAGCGTTCAGCAGAGCCGCGCTGAGGGACGTATTCAGGTCAGCGCTGAAGCTCTGATCTGCTTATGTACCGCTAACTGATCGTATGGTGTTTGTTCAGCTGCGTGGTGGACGAGATGGACTTCTCAGGGATGGAGCTGGACGAAGCTCTCAGGAAATTCCAGGCGCACATCCGAGTCCAAGGGGAAGCGCAGAAGGTCGAGCGTCTCATCGAGGCTTTCAGGTGAGATCCCTAAAAAAACTTTAGTTGATCCCAGATCAACTTTAACTGTGTCCACAAGTTCTGAACTTGTTTTTTCCTCCATCAGCCAGCGGTACTGCATCTGCAACCCGGGCGTGGTGCGGCAGTTCCGAAACCCCGACACCATCTTCATCCTGGCTTTCGCCATCATCCTCCTCAACACGGACATGTACAGCCCCAACGTGAAGCCCGAGCGCAAGATGAAACTGGAGGACTTTGTGAAGAACCTCAGAGGTGAGCGAGAGAGTGAAGGTTTCCAACACAGATCTCCGGTCTCATGTCTGCAGGTCTGCTTTGAGTTGTAGAGTAGATTGATAAGGAGGTGGTGTGGCAAACTCATCCCTAGTGGAAAAAAAGTTGTTTAGAAAGCACGTTCTTCAGACATGGACGTTCTCCAACTGTTCAGTTATTTCCAACTTCTGCTGTTTGTTGAATCTTGTGGAATGACCAGGAGTGGACGATGGTGAGGACATCCCACGGGACATGCTGATCGGGATTTACGAGCGGATTCGTCAGAAGGAGCTGAAGACCAACGAAGACCACGTCTCTCAGGTTCAGAAGGTGGAGAAGCTCATCGTCGGGAAAAAGCCGGTAAGTGTGATGGTGTTGTTTATTCAGAAGGTTCATATCAGCTTTAGCTCTAAAGTAACTCCTTACCTTCATCTAACTCCAAACCTCAGACAGGATTTGAAAAAAAAAATGTTATATTCATTCAGTTTCTTCGCCATACGGAAATCATGAGTATAAATCACAACGCTGCCACACCTGGCCATGACTGGGAGTGCAGTTGAGCAAAACTAGTTGAGATCTCTGGGTGGGAGGGGCTTACTCTCTCTCTCTCTCTCTCTCTCTCTATCTGCTGTCAATCACAGTGCCACTAGCCAATCACAGGCACCTGTGTACTGATGTATGTGGAATAGGGTGGATAGCGCTTTCCTCTGAGTGTGTTACTCCACACTGTGACGTAGCGTAAAAAAAAGAAGCAGATTATAGTTTCACTTCGCTAATTTTCTCTTCACTCGCTCTTACAGATCGGATCTCTCCATCAGGGCCTGGGATGTGTAAGTGTACTATCTCTCTCTCTCACACACACACACACACACACACACACACACACACACACACACACTCTCCGTCTCCCTGTCCTCCTCCCTCTCTTTATTGCTGCTTTATTGACATGACAAATATTTACATTTGTGATCTCTCTCTCTCTCTCTCTCTCTCTCTCTCTCTCTCCGTTTCATCCATTGAAAATCTAAAAATGTCATGATGTAAAATGTTTGTGTGTGTGTGTGTGTGTTCAGGTCCTATCCCTCCCCCATCGGAGGTTGGTGTGTTACTGCCGGTTGTTTGAAGTTCCCGACCCGAACAAGCTTCAGAAACTCGGCCTTCATCAGCGGGAGATCTTCCTCTTTAACGACCTCTTGGTGGTGAGCGCCGTAAACACTCACTCTCTCTCACACACATTCACTTTCACAGACACACACACTCACACACCCACTCTCTCACACACACACACGGTTCTCTCTTGCTCCTTCCTGTAGGTAACTAAGATTTTCCAGAAGAAGAAGAACTCTGTGACGTACAGCCTCAGGCAGTCCTTCTCTCTGTACGGCATGCAGGTCCTGCTCTTCGAGAACCAGTGTAAGAACCTTCACACAGGAACCCGGTCTTCACAACCGCAGCGTTAGCATATCAACACACATTAAAACACATTAAATCACATTAAAAACACATTAAATCACATTAGAAGTCGCGGCGGTGTGACGGCAGTAATGTAACCTCTCCGTCTTCATTTCCCTCTTTCTGGCCAGCTTTCTGTTTTTCTCTCCGATTCCTGAATCAGATTAGCCGTTTATTATTTCCTCCTCTGATCTCTGTGATCGACCGCGGCCAACGCTAACATTCTTTCAGCTAACAGCTAGCCAAAGCTAACACTATTATATCAGAGACAAGGCTCGATGTTTCATTTATGTTTCATAAAAATCACACTAGAAACAATAAATGACTGGTGTTTATGTGTGCGCCGCTAAACGCTAGCATCGTGTGAGGAAGCTAATATAAACTAGCCATCAAAGGAAATGAAATACAATTAAAATATTTTTTTATCGCAGCCAGAGCTGATGAGCTTTTAAAATGATTAATAATAATAATAATGATAATAGATTTTAGATATAATATATGTATAAAAGATTTTAGATATGTTAGCTTAAACGGTTAGTGCGGTGCTAGCATGCTAAAATCAGCGGGAAAATGTAAAAAACACAGGATTACGTTTGATGTTGCTACAAAACATGTTAATTTTTTTAAACACAGACCTGTAACAGTGAGAAAATATAAAACCTCATAATGATTTTGTTTACAAAATAGAGTGTGTGTTGTGATGTTTATACACACACACACACACACACACACACAAAACAAATATCACACGAATAAAATTGCACTAAAAGTGAATTAGTGTCTGAATCTTTAAGCATGATGTCGTGCGCTATCGTGAGCTGCTGTAACGGTTAGCTCTGACGGCTAAAGTCAGATGCTAATCAACGCTAAAGATATGCTGATGCTATGATACATTTATTAATGTTGTTTAGTTCTAGTGTAAATGTGTGTGTGTGTGTGTGTGTGTGTACTTGAGGAGATAATTTAGTACATCACAGCTAAGAATGTCATTTTCACAGAGCAGACGGTTAATGGTGTAACCATAGCAACAGCTTTATAATAGCGACAGTGCTAACAATGTCCTGATTATTTATTTATTTTTATCTGACCTGGTGCGATCCGTCCTGAGTAACAGTAATGAGAGGTGTATGATGAGGTTACGTCAGTCTTATGATGTGGAGGTGAATGAACACAGCACGAGTGCGCGCTGATGTAAATGATCCTGTATATATATATGTATATAATAAAGATGGCGCATGTGATGATGTATAATGAATATCCGTGTTCTTCGGTGTTTCTTTAGATTACCCCAACGGCATCCGGCTCACCTCGGCCATCCCGGGCGCGGACGTGAAGGTCCTCATCATCTTCAACGCCCCGAACCCTCAGGACCGCAAGAAGTTCACGGACGACCTGCGCGAGTCCATCGCCGAGGTCCAGGAGATGGAGAAGTACCGCATCGAGTGTAAGCAGCTTCTCACTGAGCAGAACAAGCAGGAGGTGAACCTGCACAGGGTTAAAGGTCAGCGTAGCTTAGAAAACAGAAAGATCTGAGCTTCAATCCCAAATCAGACAGAAGTCCTGAGCGGAGCTCGGGTTTAATTTCACGTCTCAGAGCCGCTGAGGTCCGGGAGAAGGTAGAAGGAGAACTTTTTTATTTCACCATCTGCATCCACATCTACGGTTTCCATAGTAACAGTTTCACGATTTGTGAGTTTGCTATAACTGAACCGAGCCACTTAATCCTTTCAAGTTAAAAATAAATGAAAATAGTTATTTGAGACAATAATTTCAGCATGCGTTAATTTATATTTTTGGTTTATCTTTTTAAAGTGAGTCTCTACTGAAGAGTTATTAATGCTGAAATATATTTTCATCAATTACATTCTATTTATTAGATAAAAAGCAAAACAAATATTTGTCTTTAATATAGTTCAAGACAAAATACTTTTCTTATTTATATATATATATATATATATATATATATATATACCTACTTATTAAATTTTTTTCTTTCTGTGTCCTCTTTTCTAACATTTCTAAACTTAAACAGAAATAAGTAATATGCTTTACACTTCTAATTTATAATATTTTATAATAACTCTTTGATTAGTAAATTGCAATAAAATGTAAATATATTTTTTTCTTTATAAATGTTATGTAAAATGTTGTGGAGCAGTTTCACGCATTTTGTGTGTTGATGTTAAAAAAAAAAATTTGTAAATTACATAGGAGGTGTAATTCTGGATAAAATAAGTTATTTATCATTATAAATCTCTTCCACTCAGCAGCTGAGCAAACTATTAAAAGGTTTAACACAGGAAGGATTTCAAGGACACATCACGCCCCCTGGGGGACATTTACTGCACAGCAACACAGTTTATTCATCTACAACTGATCAGAAATCATTTTTCATACATTATTTACAGTTAAGCTCTAAATAATTCCATTTCAGTCCATTTTTTATAGAAAAACTAGATTTTTAATATAAAAATATTTCTAAATGTTTGAGTAAAATATTAACAAATGGAGGAACATTTAATCCTTTGCTAGTATGACTTAGAATATATATACATTACCTTTTATAAGCACTTCACTTCAAATTCACTTTAAAAACCTGGAGAGAAGGAAAAATTTTGGAAGAAAAAAAGATGGAATGTAAAGTAATTTAAGTGACTTGTGTGGCAAGAGTTAATTATAAACAATTTTTTAAATCTATGTTTTTTATGAATTTTAAGGTTTTTGGACAGTATTATATCAGTTCAGTTCAGGTTTATTTTGTGTTACGTCTCTTATGTTAATTAACGCGCGGTTCTTTACGTTCACAGCCGAGCTGGAGAAGCAGAAGGGCGTGGTCAGGCCCAGTATGTCCCAGAGCATGTCCGGTCTGAAGAAAGAGGCGGGAAACGGCACCATGAGCCGCGCCAGCCTGGACGACACGTACGCCATGGGGGAGGGGCTGAAGCGGAGCGCGCTCAGTAGCTCCCTGAGGGACCTGTCTGACACAGGTGAGATTCGGGCGACACTGCGGAACTGTAGACATGGAGATCTCTAGCTCTTTGTACCGTGTGTGTGTGTGTGTGTGTGTGTGTGTGTGTTTATGCAGGACACACTGATCTCAAATCATTCTCGCAGGAACGTCTGTGCCGAGGTGACGAGAGAAAATGTGGTTTTAACGAATAAACATGAACAAAGATTTCCCAGGAATCATCAAACGCGTCCGAACTGACGATTGATCCATAAAGAATAACTTCGTCTTACATCTTTATCTGGTTTAGATTTAAAATCTTTACTAATCCAGAACAAAGATTGTAAGATTGTAGAAATACAGTTAAATACAGTTATTTTTTTCTGCCTCTCTAACTTACAACCTGTTACTTATACATATGCATAAATCAAGCTTTATTGCTTATTAATATTCATCAGCTGGCACAAATGACTTTACACAGCACTAAACACTGAGTTAGTAAATAAAGAGGTAAGTAAGTGTGTAAGAAATGAAATAAACGAGCTCATAAACAAACAAGTGAGGGAATAAACAAATAAATCATTTAACAAGTGAATAATCACTAATAAGAATATAAATAATCAAGTAATTGAATAAGTAAGTTAGTATTTAATAATCATAATCATAATAATAAGGAAATAAATATGTGATTAAGCACATAAATAAGTAAATATGTAGCTACTTACATAAGTAAATACAAATACATAGGATTTTGTAATAAATAAATATATAAGTATATAATAATTATATAAATAAATTATATAAGCAGTAAATAAATGCATAGGTTGATAAGTAAATAAATAAATAGGTAAAGAATACAGAAATATGAGTTTAATATGTAAATGAGTAAATAAGCATAAATTAGAAAGTAATTAGTTATGCACGTAACTTATTAGATAAATTATAAGCGATTAAATAAGCACTAAAGTTAATGAATAAATACATCATTAAGTAAATAAGTAGGTAAGTAGATAGATGGACAGATGAGTCGTGTTAGAACTCCAGTGTTCTGTAACGCTCACTCGGACGCCAGCCTGATGTTCCTCTGATGTTCCTCTGATGTTCCTATGATGTTCCTCTGATGTTCCTCTGATGTTCCTGCGGTTATAGCCGGTGATTTTTCTGCTGTGGATTTGACTTAATTTGCCGAAACGCAGCTCGCCCTTATCCTGTACCGTCTCCGCGTGCTCACGCTCTCCTCATGTTGTCCTTATAACATCCCATGTGTTTGGACTGTGTGATGTCTCATGGTTATTGTTGTTGTAACTGCTGAATCATCAATCTCATACATCAACGATCCAAACTCCAACTGACCATCATGTGGATCTGATCAAAGGCACTTGAGGTGACGTGGCGCTTGGCTCTAACATGACACACACACACACACACACACACACACACACATACACACATACACACCTGCAAACAGGTGGATTTCACATTTATAACAAAGCCAAGATAAAAACTCCTCTCGAAGTGCCGTTAGTGTTTGATCTCGGTTCAGTGTTTGCGGTCAGTTGGCCATCAGCGATGATGGAATGAAATCCATGAAAAAAATTAAAGACATTTTATATTCTAATGAAATTACTAACATTTACATCTCAGAGAAATGTCATGTCATGGTGTGTAAAAAATACATTGGAAATCTCCCTCCCAAACTCCACCCCCAAAGTCTCCACCCCTTTTAAACCCCACCCCTTTTAACTCCACCCCAAAGTCTCCACCCCTGTAAACTCCAGCCCAAAGTTTCTTGGTCCTGGTTGTTCTGCACCACTGATGAAGTCCTCCATTATCTGACGCTTGTGTTACGAGTTATAATCAGTCGTAAATCTGAAGAATCGTCACATCCACTTCTCTCCCCTTCCTTTCTGGAGCCACGTGTCGTTCCATGGTGCTTTACCCCGGTCCACACCAAACCACTGTCCACTGCTCCCAGTCCGGTTCCTGATACATAATACATAATCATCCACAACCTCAGATTACTAGATCTCTGTAGACTGAGCTCTCGCTAAATGGATTCACAGTCCAACTGTACACAAACAAAAAAAAAACACAAAACAAAAAAATGTATAAATGGTTCTGTAATTGGGCGGAGTGGTGCTGTCGAGTCTCAACAAAACATACATGAAAATATTCGTATTTAACGCCTCAAACTGCAGCGTCGATTACTAGAGCAAAATTTAGAATATTACTAAACTACCACTAGTTATAGTTTTCACTACCTGTAGTTAAAGTGATAGCTAGTTGTAGTTATTATTATAGCTAGTGGTAGTTATGGTTATAGTTAGTTGTAGTTACTAACAAACATTCTGTTGATGGTAATTTGCAAAACAATGATTCAGGACTTGTTTCTGCAGTTGTGACCATTCTGTCGGGGGTGCCAATAATTATGGAGCTGATGTACCTGATTGGTCCTTATTTTTGATGATGCTACCGGATGTCTCAGTTACAGAGAAACAGTAATGATGTTACTTTACGCGAGAGTCAGACGGAAGTACGAAGGCGAACATGTGACATGAACGCACATCTCTGGAAAACGGTGTTTTGGGGGAAGGAGCGGAGTTCGGTTAAACAAAACAAACCCGCGGCTAACGTTCACGTTTCCCAGAGACGTGCTGAGAAATCATTCAAATGCGATTGGTATTAAATGCTAAAGCACTTTCGTTGGGTTCTTCCACACCGAGAGTAACTTCACTGGCTGAAGTCTTTATTATAAACCCAGTCCGATTATAACGGAACAGAGATCCCGCCCAGTAATGACGCCACCATCATGAACCAATCGTAACTCTTGAGTAAGCATCACATGACCTTGAGAATGTTTAAATGAAGGAGATTTAATTAAACAATTAAATGGCTCTGACTGCACCACCGGTCAGGACTGAACCATCGATCTATTGATCTCCCTGATCTGATATAATCAGAGACGTCTCGATCAATCAGACCTGAATCTAGAGTACTAAAGCCCACCACACTTGACCTCTGACCTCATCCATAATGAGTGCTCACATTTATCCAATAGCTTTGTGAATATATATATATATATATATATATATAAATACGCTGAGAAAATTTCAACATTCAGATCTGAATTATTGCAATTGATCTAAACAGTGCGTAAGTTTGTGCACCCAGGAACCGATCAAAACTCTCAAGCGTCATACGAGCTTGTAAAAGTCAGGAGTAAAGTAAATCACTTTTTCTCCACAGTCCTGCTAAAACACCACCCTCCCCTCCCTCACCTTTGACCTCTGCCCCTGATCCATAATGATCTTCCACAAGGCTTTCTGTGTTGCTCACATTTTCCTTTTGACGCTTCCTATGATAAAGGGGCATGTCTAGCACTAGCCCCGCCCCCATACTGATGTGATGCCCATCTCTAATCTGTGGTATTGCATGTCTCGGGCAGGCAAGCGCGGGCGCCGCACCAGTGCAGGATCGCTAGACAGCAATATGGAAGTAAGTAGGAAGCAGCGTATGTCCGGTTTACTCTGCTCATGATGTGCACTGTATAAAAAAAGAATAAAAAATGCAACGCACAAAGCAAGAGCATTAACCAAAAACCGAACGAACCACGGGCAACCCCTAATCAGCGAATGGTTTCATTTGTTATGTTCCTGCACCCTCTGACGCTTCATAACCCTTTACATTCTTTAAGTTCTTTTGGGACTATCGATGCCTAACCTGCCTGCCTGCTCACCCGCATGCACGAACTGCTTGCAGAACCCTGAACATGTTCCTCCGTGTTCCTGCGTGTTCCTCAAAGCAAGCATGTTCTCTACTAACCCCCGCTCCTACGCCAACATCTTGTTTGCTTCCATGTTCATCTGGTTCCTCGTCGTGTCGTCAGGACGCCTTTAAAGGCGTGGCGTAGACGTCGAGCTTCATCCACACACGCCAGGTTCACGCTAGCAAGCGACTTGTACAGTTTTGACAAAAACATATAAAAGCCTTTATCTCCAGCCTAAACCTTATTTTCATTTTGTTCTTTTTATTTTGAGTCACTTGCTAAGCTTTGTACTAGCATTGTAATCAGATTAGCAACGTAAACATTACGAGTTGTACTTTTATGAAAATGTACGATCGCCAGTCTCTGTGTCGCGCTGCTAGTGTGAACAGAGATAAAGGAATTAGCCTGTTCTCAGCGACATGCTAATCAGACCTTTTCAGCGTGTGAGGATTCAATGTGGATTTCATTAGCATTAGCATTAGCATTACATCTTCACCATTCATATGTTTCTGTATCAGATGTTAGACAAGATATGGGTGGAGTGATGAGGAAGAAAACTCGATTCTTTCCAGTGTGTGAAAGTTGAAATGTTGGGTAAAGACATAGAGGAGTGTGTGTGTGTGTGTGTGTGTGTGTACAGGATGTACGAGCAGATTTTAAATAAGAGTCCTTGACTGATGAGCAACAGGACAGTCTTTATGATCACAGCAGCAGTTCTTACTCACACACACACACACACACACACACACACACGCATACACACGCACACACACACACATCTCCAGCATCAAGGTGAGATTCAACACTGAAGCAAAGTTTCCTGCCTTTTCTTCTTCTTCTTCTTCTGCATGTCAACGATCTGCTCCCATCATCCTAACGAGATGCATGTGAGAGTTCTCCCCAGGCTTGTTCTACAACATCTTATCATGGCTTTGAGATAATTCAGTGCTTAAAGAAGGATTCCACCTTAAATGATTTATGAATTACAAACACAAACGGTTCCTCATGGGTTCTTTGGAAGTTTGTTTTGCTTGGACCCCTCTGGGAAAGAAATCCATGTGGAACCTTTTAATGGTTCCTACAGAAGAACAAATCGAAGAACCTTAAATGGTACTGATGAGGTTGCTTTCTGTAAAGATATTTTTTGCATAACTTTGCAGAACTTCAGTTAAATTGTAAGAATTGGGAATTGACGGGTTCAGGTAGAGCAACGTTTTACAGGACAGTTTTCTAGTAAAGTGGTTATTTACAGGTTCTTCAGGTGGTTAAATATTCCAGTATTTCTACTGCAGATGCTTTAAAATAGGTAAACATGAACAAACCACTCTTGAAGAAAAAAGTTACTTAAATGGTTCCTTTATGGTTAATTGTTCTACATTCCTAAATAAGTATTCCTACATCAGGGTTCCCTCAATGAACAAACCAAGAAAATTCCTTTACATAAATTAAGTTTTAGGAAAAGCAATTCATTCATAAGATATAGTTGTTGTATTTTTTTTTTTTAGAAGATCTCTTATGGTTTCCATAACAAACTCTTTAACTGTATCATTTAGACAGTAGACCCAGTAGAACCCCTCGCGGAAGCTGTGACGTCTCAGCGATCCAAAGAACCCCTGAGGAACCCTTTTTAAACAGAGTCTTGTTCATCTACAAGAGCTGAGCAAGCATAGAAGATCCTAAATTAGTAAACGTTTGTGTGTGTGTGAAACAGAGAACCCTCTATAAGAGAACCGAGAGACCGATAGTGAGATCTCAGCTCATCAATATAGAGAGCAACAGAGAAGTGTCTCCAAACTCGGTTCCTGCTGGAGAATCTCGAGCTAAATGATGAAAATGTGGTGGAATTCTTCTTTAAACACTTCTTCTACACGTCACCTCGTCACACCTTCCTCCAGCTGGACCTGTTACACCCAGGTTTACTCTTAAATGTAAAAAAAAAAAAAAAAACCGCTAATTTAAGAGTTGATGAAGTTTTGAGGATTTTTTAATTAAGTCTCTATTCTCTGTTTAAATGTATAAATGTTTGTTCTTTTCCACTGACATGGTCCGGGAGCTCGTTCCATGAAACCAGGAAACTTTAAGGAGAACTTTAGTGTTGTCTGAAAACGCTCCTCTGCCAGAGATCATACTTATTTTGCACGTTCTCACAGATGCTGCAGCTGAAAGAAAGAAAGAAAGAAAGAAAGAAAGAATGAAAGAAAAGTTAAATAATAACAAAAAATTTTTCCAGTAAAAGTTCAGGGGGGAAATAGTTCATTATACAAAACCAGATGTGAGAGTTTCTTATTTTCCCCATCATGTAAACTTCTTCTGTTGAGTTTCCTCCATTCAACTCCGAATTCCTCCCACATTCTTAGCAGAAACAGTTCCTTCATTTCTCAGATTGTCCTCCTGAGGAACCCTGGTATTTAACCTAGAGCTCTATGTTTAAATCTAGCTCTCGTCTCCTCCGTAAACGCCTGATTTGTTGTTTCAGTCATTTTAAAACAATAATCTCCAAAATAATTCAAGTCAATTAAATTTTATTTGTATAGCGCTTTTAACAATTGACATTGTCGCTAAGCAGCTTTACACAATCAAAAGAATTATTTATGTTTGTATGAAATAATGACCACTGGTCCTCTGGGAAAACTAAATTAACTGGGGTTTATTTAATATATAATTTTAAAAATTCCTTTTTGAGGTTTTAAAATGAAATTAGAACGTAAACCTTGAAAATGTAAATATCAAAAATGCTAATTCTATTGAAATCAACTCAAACCCTGACAGATTCCTGGGGGAAAGTAATCACGTCTACATTCTTTATAAAGACGTCTGAACCCTGGTCCAGCATGACCACGCCCCTGTGAGGGCCACAAAGCCAGATCCGTGGCTCCATGTGACTTTTACATCTGGACTTGAGTTCAACTCACGTCTCTTCACTTGTGACAATCTGAGAGTCTGAAAGACGAGTGGACTCGAGTACACTGGACGATTTAAGGCTCCCGAAAGTGTTTACTTTAACATGTAAATCCACACAAAACACAAAATCTGTATTTTGAAGATTTTTTTAAAAATCTCAAAACTGGAATTTTAAAGCTATTTAAAAATTAAAGTATTTTATGCCTATCGCGCTGAAAACAAATTAACATTTTTTAAAGTCTCAGAAGCAGTTCACAATTTTTAAAAATAAAATCTCAAAACTGGAATTTTAAAAACAAATCACAAAAATATAAATAAAATAGTAACCATTTTTATCTAGAAACTGAAATTTTAAGGTAACTTAAAAAGCTACATTTTTTACACTAATAAAGTTAAACCAATTAATCTTAAAACTGGAATAAAAAAATAAAACAATAAAATAAACTGGAACATTTTTTTATTCTCAATTTAAATTAACAATAAAAAAAAAAAGACAAACCTTTTACACCATTCATGTTCAAAACTCATTAGACACTTGGGTTAAAATATGTAAATGTATTAAACATGAGTATGTTATATTAAGTATGTTATGACATAGATAGAGAAAATTCATATTTCAGTTGAATTAAACTTTATTTATATAGCGCCTTTAACACGTCATTGTCGCTAATATTTAAATGCTTTCATCAGAGAAATCAGTTCAGATGGTTCGAGTCCCGAAGAGAAAACACTTCACGTCTTATTGCAAAGACAGTCATGAACAAATCCGCTTTATTTCTCCGGGGTGTTTAGACCTGAAACTGGTTTCAGACCCGTTGCCATGTTGGTGGAAAAGGTGTTAGAGAGCTATTCTGCCAGATTTTTGGGCCTTTAGCTGCTAGCCTAGCGTGAGTTCCATGAGGAGTTGGTGTTGTTGTGGTTGTATGTTTGATGATGTGATGGCGTTCTCTGGACTGTCTGTGCCCCCCCGCAGGGCTCCATCATTAGCAGTCCTCCTCAGCTCCCCCGGAGAGTGCCGTCTGGCCGTGAGTGTCCGCCTCCTCCTCCTCCTCCTCCTCCTCCTCCTCCTCGTCCTCACTACTCCAGCACAAACCCTCCCTCCTCCTCTTCCACGCTGCTGGGATCGCTATTCGGCAGCAAGCGAGGAAAACCTCCTCTTCATCCTCCGCTTCCTGTTCCAGCCTCCTCCTCCTCACACCACCCTGTCCACCCCACCCTCATCTCCCACAAGCCCCACCCCACCAACCTGCACCACACCGCCCAGGCCCACCTCGAGGCCCACTGCTCCCAGCACTGTTCTCTCCCGCAGAACCCTCCGCCGTATCAGCACCACCATCACTACGACCCGCCTCCCGTCGGGCTCCGCTTCCACCGTCAGCACTCGGGTCACGCCTCTGCGCCGCACCTCCCCCCTCAGCTCGCTCACAACCACCTTCATCAACACCAACACCATCGTCATCAACACCACCATCAACAACGGCACCAACATCGGGAGCAGAACCTGGCGTCGTCGACCGCGTCGTGTCCCGTCAGCGCCAAACCCAAACACTGTGGAATCAGCACGGTGGTCTGAGCGAGGGCACATCCGGAACCGCACGGAAAAGGGATTCCATTTCTGAGACGCTGGTCTGGGGTTTGGAGAGGAGATGGCTCCAGAGGTTTCCGAGTCCTCCTGGTTAGAAGCTCGGGGTGAAGAGCGATGCGTCCGCTGGAGGAACACAAGGAGGACCGTGACGTCTTCTACGAGGACTACGTGAATCTCGGAGATGATGCTCCAGAGTCACAACACAGAACCTCACACGTGTTCTTTTTAGGCTCTAAAACCAGGATTAAGCGAAGCTCTAACGTCAGGCCGAGCTGTTGGTCTGACGCCTGGTCGTCCCGACGCTGTATTTATTGTGGATAAAGGAAACGCTTCACATGTTGTCTTTAGCGCATCATTTATAAACGTGCCAATAATCACTGTGTGTGTACTCGGCTCTGTGTAAACTGTATCCTGTGTGTGTTCTAGTGTTTAGTGTAAAACTGCATCCATTGTAAGATGTTCTATATACTGTAAAAAAAATCTATATATACATATTCAAAGATTTTTTTTTTTTAATATTATGGTCAAATAGAAATGAAATATATAATGTAAGCGGTGCAGTCGAGGTCGGACGTACTGTATAGATGTTCGGAGAAATATTTTGGAAATTTAGACGCCTTTGCAATATTACATAAAAAAAACAGGTTTTAGAAAGCAGAAGCAGCTGCACTGAACTATGAAGCTATATAGAGAAAGTGTACTAGCGGCCTGTTAGCGCTATGGAAACGCAAACCAGGAGCTAAACGGCACTTTTACATAGATCTAGATTTAGTTTTAGATTTAGATAGAATTCCAGGCATTTCAATTTCAAAGTGTGAGATTTCGGGGTTCCTCTCACTGAGCACTTGCCTAATATTTTTCTTTTCTTTTCTAATTTCCAGAGAACCTAGAAAGTCATTAGTATTTTAATATGAAGTAATCTTTCCTTTTTTTCCTCAAAGAAAATGATGCAATTAGATTAGTTTCCGTGAACGTTAAGGTAGAGCTGTAGATTAGATAATTAACGTCTGCACAAATTCTACAGAAGTTATGCACAAAAACATAAAGAAGGCCAGTGACTGAAAGCGGTTTTTACTCCGATGTGCAATATGTTTAGAGCTCAGGAGGACGAGGCGAGCCACGAAACCAGAACTAACTAAATAAATCAATAAACCGTCAAAATTCTCCAAAAATTTTATATAAAAACATTTATAAATCATTTTGTTAATCTTTAAATTAATGCACTCATTTTATTTATTTACTCTTCTTGTTATTGTATTTTTTATATTTTTTTACTGTAATTATTTTTCTTCTTAGTTTTTCTTTACTCTTCTTATTGTAAACATTTGTAACTTTCCTGGTCTTTTCCTTTACATCTTTTATAGAATATTTTTATATTCTTGTTTTTCCATTTTTCATTTCTTTTTGTTAATTTTTTTTCTATTTTCATTTCATGAAATTAACTGGAAAATACAATCCATATGTAACGTGTGCGTTAATTTAATGATTAATTATTTGATTTTATGATTGAATTTATGATTTGATTTATTTACATATTCCTGTTTTAATCTGTAAAATAATTTTCCCTACATTTTTCTTTTGCCTAATTGTTTTTTGTTTTCCTCTTTTCGCACAATGTCGTGGCATTCCTCGTCCTCGGGATCTAATGACTTTTTCTTTTCTTTTTTTTCTTCTTTTTTCCCCCCCACACTAACATTGTCACAGTGGCTCATAAATAAGTGAACCACTCGCTGGGAATTTAGTCAAATGTCAAATGTCACGTGTGTCTCCTGTCTGATTGTTGTGGGTTGGTTTGTTTGTTTGTTTGTTTGTTTTTTGTGTCCCAAAAAAAAATCTAAATCAGTGTTACATTGGCGGATTAGTGCAATCGTGTAAAGAAATAACTTCATTCTGCAGCTTGTGTTGTTTCTGTACGAGATTCAGGTGAATAATGCGACAGTTTATGCAAATCTCTTTCCTTCCAGACGACAGAGAATTTTTTTACAGAATGTATTTCAGGCGATGAAACGCAGAAGCACACGAGACCCGTCTCTCGCTGAGCCACTCAGACGCACGCGGGAAAATCAATACAAATGACCGACTGTTTGGTTCTTTTTGTTTTGTTTTATTTTGTTTTTCATAGAAAATAACAATAATTTTTTAAAGCTGGCAGATTTATTCCTCGTAACGAATCGAGTTGTTTTGAGGTTTTTCTCTCTGCATCATCATCTGGAGGAAGGCGTGAGAAAAGCGTGCTGATGCTGACGCGGCTGTTCTTCAGGTGTGAGAGTTTATCTGAGCACTGCACGGCACCGAGACGTCTCGTTTCACTGTGAGCTGATGGACACTCGAGCTGGACAAGCCTCTGGGTTTTCCCCCCCCGTCCTCCTCCTCCTCCGCCCCCGCCTTTTTTTTTTTTTTTTTTTTTTTGTAGTCTCGGTGTTGAATTTGCTGAAAGTGCAGCATGCTGATCATCTTCACATATCCACTGTAGGAAAAAAAGAAACGTGAAAGAGGAAGTGAGATGTGAAAAGTGTGGACGTCCATCTGTTAGTGTGTGACGAGGACTGAGTGTGAGGAATCATCAGTGTAAGTAAAGAGAGGAAGACGATGATGATGATGATGGACAGTTTCTGTGCTGTGTGTCGGTGTGTGTTTAAGACAGATGCACTGTTGGACTTGTTCACTGCCTCTCACACTGAGCCACCGGACCGATCCCGTCCCTCAGAGAGAGAGAGAGAGAGAGAGAAGAAGAAGAGACAGGTGGAGGTTTTAGGGAAAAGGGAATGCTCTCATTTTGATATGCAGTCTGTTTGTAAGTGCTTCAGATCTGATTAATGTCAAACTGTGACAATGTTGAGAAATAAAACAATGTTAAACATCACACAGAGACTGCGCTTTGGTGTTTTATGAGGGTTTGGTGGGAAATTACAGGCTCCGCCCAAAGGTAAATACTAGGGCCGGGACTCGATTTAAAAAATTTATCTAATTAATTAGAGGCTTTGTAATTAATTAATCGAAATTAATCGCATTTAAATCGCATATAAATATTTGACCTTA
>JAQMYG010000015.1:418086-442592 GCA_030014215.1 Clariallabes teugelsi | reverse complement strand
GTGAATGGGTGTGTGTATGTGTGTGTGCCCTGCGATGGATTGGCACCCTGTCCAGGGTGTACCCTGCCTCGTGCCCGCAGCTTACATCCTGAAAATATCTTTTATTTCATCAGTTTTATAGATGTGACATTAAACAGAAAAACCTCTATGACAGACTAGAAGGTTTTCTATAAACTCTGTGGATGTTAAAGACAGAAGGTTTTACACTCATACTATCAGAGAGACCAGAATAAACAGGAAGTGGAGGTTTGAAAATGTCACTTTTGTAACAAATGATTTCAGATAAACCAGTGTTGTGATGTGTCTGAGTCAGTCGTCTACACACTCTATAAAGAGGTTGATTATTTTCTTATTACAGCATGTCCCCCAAGTGTATTCCTCTTATACCATAACAACTTACAGTACATACTGTAGTAAGTTTAATTGTAGTAAACAACAATTACTATTTTTAATGACATTTTTTTTTTTTTCATGTAAAGTTACATTTACAGTTGTGGAACAAGGCTGAAAAGAACGAGTTCCTGTTGTGACTTTCATTATAGCAGCTATAAACACTCGTTCCCTCAGCAGCCTCTTTATTCTCTCCTGTCACTGAGAAACCACAAAGCAGCATAAACTCCTCTGGTCTGAAGCTCTTTATCTCTGTACAATGTGCTGACACTGGAGACTCCTTCCGTACACATTACCTAAATGCCTCAGATTGCACACTGTACATGCTGATGTGAATGCGCTGTTGCTATAGAAACGATAACGGTTATGGTTATATTTCAGTTGTTTTTTCTTTTGTATTGGGTTTGTTTAGTTTACGGCTGTTGTTTTCATGTTTAGTTCACTTTTCTCTCCCACTGTGACAGAATGCAACTACATAAGAATGCAGCAGACTACGAGGAGGGCTGTGAGGCCGGGCACGCTGGTATTCACGCTGGCATTTGGCACCACGCCTTTGCCCCAGACAGAGCTCTTGAAACTTATGGACGTACCAGCTGCCTGTGATGGGATAGAGTTTGACCAGATGGATTTTCTCCACAGTGCTGGATTCACAGGGAGATCTTAGCAGATCCTAAGCCGTGAGAGTGGCACTGGCCGGGCACGTTCATGGGCGCAGGTCCATGGATCTCACAGCAGCATTCCAGCCTGGGAAATATAGTGGTGTTCATCCAGTTAAAAAGGGTCGATGAAAAGTTCTCTCACTCCAGATATGAATCAGGTCCTGTTCGGTGGTATACGATGCCTGACCCGGACTCTGTCCTGCCTGAGCCATCTGGGTTCGGGGACATTGCGTTCGTCCCTCCACTGGTTTTGTAAACATCAAGTTCTCTCCATACCCTAGCTGTGAAGTCATGTTGGAGTCACCATGCAGCTTTGGGGACACCGTGCTGGTGCACCACATGGCTTTCAGGTTTTTATGCAGCGCCTCTTGTTCCAAACAAGTTGCCGTGCCAATTTCCAGTGCCCATGCCAAGCTTTGACCCAGTACCAACCACCACCTCTGATCCAGTGCCTGTGCCAGGGTTCAGCTTTGTGTTAAGCTCTGACCCTGTGTTCAGGCCAAGTTCCGGCCCCGAGCCAAACTGACCCAGACCAATTCACTCTGCCACGGTCCGACCTCACATCCATGCCAAGCTCACACCCGATCCTCATGCTCAGTTCCTGACATCTCCATCAAGTCTCGCCTAATCTTTTAGTTAACCTTAGTATTAGCATTAGCATAAGCCTTAGTGATAGGTCCTAACCAGTCCGCACTTGCATCCTGCCTCTCAGAGCGAGAGCGTTCATATAAAATCTGCACTACTGTCAGAGCTGCTGTTACAGAAAATGAAGCAACACTTTCTGACCAATCAGGACACAGAACAGCAGCGTAGTTGGATGCTGGAGTTTATCAGCTTGTGTGCTCTCAGTGAGTTCAAACAGGCTCTCAGAGGCTGAGATGAAGATGTGTTGAGAAAGATTCTTTAAGATCAAATGTTCTGTTTGTCGTGCTGTGTTAACGTCACACATTTACATTTTTCAGCTTTGCGTTGATTATCTCAGACCCTTTTCAGAATCATCCTCGTGTTGTTATAAATCCTGCAGAAGTGTTTTGAAAGAAGCCGAGCTCTCAAGCAGGAGACGAGAGAAAAGCGCAGGAAAAGGTTTTTCTTTTTAAGGAGAAATGGTAAGAGGAAATTGCTGTGCTCATCTCTCGCTCTTCTCCTCCCTCCCTCTACTACGGAGCCCGAGCGTTTCCATGGCGACCATTCCTAAATGCCGGGCACTGAATGGTGGAACAGAGTGCTTGATAAGTGTTTTTTTTTTTCTGATTACGGTACAGGGTGAAGGAGAAGAAGGCTGGAAAAGGAAATTCGTAAAAGCTGCTCGCTCCATATGTCCTTTTGATACGGTTTCTGTCGGGACGGCAATCAGGAACCTGCGTGCTTTACGACGGAGACAGAAACCCGCCGCATCTGCTGCCACCTGCTGAGGGCAGGAATAAATAAACGACAAATTAATTAGATTAAAAAATGCCAGAATAGTAGATGTAAATTAATAATAATTTTTTAAAAATCATAGAAGTAAAGAAATCTGTAGTAAAAAAAGAATAGTGGCCATAGAACATCTTTCATACATGTGAAAAGCCATAATAAATGAAAAATAGTTGCTTTTTGTTATATATAACAAATAATGACAAATATTCATATATTATTTATGATTCAACGCAACAATCATGTTGAGAGAACTGTAATGTTATGAAAACCTCTGTGTTTAGATAATTATTGTAAACTAAAAGGCACCGTAACATCTCCAGGTGAAAAACATTCACACAGTTAAACTCTGTATTTTTCCTGATATTCACTCGCATAAAGGTTCGTTTCTTCTTCCTGTGATAATTAATATTCAGCGCTCGCTCTGCAGCTCCGCTAGCTCCAATTAGCATTCATTAGAGCTCAGTGTGAGCGAGGATCAGACGCGCCTCTGTGTCCAAGTCCAAGTAAATCCCACCACCACCACCTCCATCATCATCATCATCATCATCATCATCAACAACAACATCATCAAGATCATCATCATCATCATCATCATCATCACTATGTAATATGTATATTAGGGATGGGAATTTTTTTTAATTCAAGACATCACAATACAAAAAAGGGTCATGATATGTAGATGTGGGCGTGGTCTCCTTCATACCAGCAACTTATTTTTTTTTTTTGCAATAAAGATAACAAACATACAGTTAATACACAGTGTTATATCAGGGACTAGATTTTTGAACATGAGCTTGAGCTGCATTTTTCACTCCTCTAATCTCTCTCTCTCTCTGATCTCCTTCTGATTGGCACAGCGTGGCACATGTAGCACAAGACCAGCCAATCAGACACTCAGAGACTGCGGGAAGTTGATTCTAATTGGCTGTGTCAGATAATATGTCATACAGCTATGCGCACGCACACACACACACACACACACACACACACTCTATGCTGTGTTCAGGCAGCGTTTCCTCACCTGTTCTGTCCTGAGTAAAGGTTTGTGTGCAGGTTTGTGCGGATCCTCTAGTGGAGAACACGGCGTTCAAAAACACACCTAAAGCTACAGAGAGAGTAATAGAGTCCAGTGTACACGCCCATCAGCCCGAACATTACAAACTAATACAGAAATCCTCCACGTGTCGCGTTAAACACAGCTACATTAGACAGAGAGCCAACTATAAAAAACAACCTTATGAAATAAAAACATAAATTATTAAAATTACCATAATATCATTTATACCATTTATTTATGAGTCCAAATCATGCCAAAGTGTTTATGTTTGTGATGCCATTCATGTTTATTACTGATTGGCAGCTGATTATGAGGCTCCGCCTCTTTGAGAGATCCCCTAATAGTGATAATGAGAAGCCGAGCGGACGGACGAGACAAGCACAGACCTCGTTGTCCAATAAACAGATAATTGAGATAATTAATGAATTTGGGGGTTGTGAGTTAAACCCCGCCCACCCCACACTCCCATTGACACTCAGACGCACCGTGTGCTCGGGCGTGGCTCAAAATGAAACGTTAAAAGCCTGTTGATGAGTGAATGTTCATTTTTTCATCCGATTAAATTACATGTACTTTAGACACATGGATGAGACGCATGGATTAACTGAAGGTGTATCAGCTCTGTGTCACAGGTGGCGCTGTTCACCAAAAATAGAGTTTAATGATGAACAGAGTCGTACCGCAGTGTGATCGTTTACTAAAATCTTCCACGTGTTCGTCCTGCGTGTGGACTTTCGCTGGATTCTCAGGATTCCACAGGAAAAATAACAAAATCAGAAGGTTTGGCCATTGCTACATCACTTCCTGTGTGTGTGTGTGTGTCATCCAGGGTGTAGTGTACACTTCACACCTCACACACAGTGCTCCCAGGATTCACTCCGGATCAGAGATTGAACACTGAGCAGTGACGTCTAACAGGTTCGTTTTTCTGGACAAAGAATCCAAATTTTATCCCAAATATAATCGTATTACATTCCACACACACACACACACACACACACACACACACACACTAGCACATCATAAACGTTAAGTCAATTTAATAACACAGCAGGTGAAGTTAAAAACAGGATTATACACTGTTACACTGTAAGCATTAAACTGTAATAAACAATAATAAATTAGTTTACTTGTTAAACAGTAAATCTACATTCAGATATACAGAAATAAAATCAAATATACTGAAAAAAATACTCAAAAACATGAAAAAAATAAATAAATAAGCAGCGATACACTACACTCACTAAAGGTTAATAAATACATTATTACACTGTAATAAAACTAAACAAACCGTATTCCATTAAGTTATACAACACAGTGTGTGCACTCAGGTTTGGTGCTGCATTAATAGTGTATCGTGCTGTATGGAGGAGTTATAAAGCTTCATAAAACACTGTACAGTTTACTGGAAACACAGTCTGAAAATATTCTGAAATTTCGCTGTGGTGTCTGACACCAGGATGTTGGCAGTGGATCTTTGGGTGCTGTGGGCTGGGGGGGCGGAGCCTCTGTGGATTGGACTTGTTTGTCCGGTGCGCCCCATGGGACTCAGTTGGATTGGGATCTGGACAGTTTGGAGGCGGGGTCGGGGGCGGTGTGCGGTGGTGGACTGGGTGTTCTGGTGCCTTTCTATTGTGGTCACCGTTAGTTTTTTCAGTTTTTTGTTGTTTCTCTGGGATCGGAGCGGACGGGCGGGGCTTTGGTCCCCGCGGGGGTGGGTGGGCCTCGGGTGTCCCTGATCCTGGCGCCAGTTTACTGGGGTGTAACTGATACCAGTGTGGTTCAGTTCATCTGGCAGTTACTTTATGAAAATTAATGAATGTGATGAAGGTAAATAAACTGCAGTCATGTGACGCGTAACGTCTGTTCACACAGCGTCTGACCTCATTCACCTCCGTAATGGCGTGTGTTCTGTCGAAACCTCACCCGCTGAGACGATCCAAGCTGTTCTGTGCCCGTGCAGGAGACCTGAAGAGTTTTATACAAATCTTATGTTCACAGGTATAAATATTTGCACACACACACACACACACACACACACACACACACACACACACACACACACTGCTCTCTGCAGAAGTGAGTCCAGGACGGACCTGTGTCCTGTTCTTATGTTGAGTTTTTAAAAGTGTCACGAAATTCACAGAGTAAATAAACATGAGCGCGGAGCTTTGCTTAAATTCTAAATAAATCTAATAAAATGTATCTCTAGGACTAGACATCTCAATTTTTCTTTATTGCGTAATATTTGCAATACTTTTATATAACATATAATTTATATAAGAAAAATTTAATGTTTTTGTCATCATCACACACACACACACACACACACACACACACACACACACACACACACACACTCTCAGGTTTAAATACACAGGAGGTTTATTTTGGCTTCATCCCTCAAAACACACCTGCAAAAGTTCTTTGTGTTTTACATGTTAAAGTCTCTTTTTGCTGTGGAAATAAATTTAAATCAGAAATGTCACTAATGCGAGGAAGCAGATGGTCTGCTGTAGTTACAACATGATCGACTCTGCAGCTTCAAATCTGAAGTTTATTCTTAATTTCCCCAAACTGCCAAACATTATCATGAGCAGCACCAGTATCATTAATCCTAAATTAGTTCCTTCCTGACCTTCCTGACCTCCGCTGTTCCTCTGCTGTTCCTCTGCTGTTCCTCTGCTCCCGTTCTGCTGGAATGTGGAGTGTGTGGTGTGTTTCACTGAGATTAGACCTCCACCTCCGCTTCACTTTCTCTAATCAGCGGTGCTTTATCAGAGAGGGAGCAAGTGTGTGATCCTGATGGACAGACGTCATGTGGACAGGATTCTGGGACATGGGCAGTGGGCGTGGCTCGTTTTTATCTGCTGCTATAAAGCCCACTGAGGTCAAACACACATCCTGATCTCCACTGAGGCCCTTGAAGCCTGCCGTCTGTCTGCTGCACGTTCCTCAGCGCCATGAACGACATCTACAAAGCAGCGGTGAGTCTGAACACGTGAACACGACACCTGGGGTTTAAGCTACACTGAGTTTATGCCTTTATTACAGCACACGGAGTGTTTATTCATTTATTATTAATGTTAATAATCACAATAGACGTCTGTATTTAATGCTAAAAGTCTGTGTTTCTGAATTTTCTTTTTCTCCATCAACTGAGAAACTTCAACAATAAACTTCTCAAAACGTTACGTCTTTTGGAGACATTTAAAGCGGTGTACAACGTTCATGGAGACGACGGCTGCAGTTACGACAGGCAGTGATTAATAATAATAAATATAAGAAGAAATTGATAATGATGATATTGATAGTAATTAATTTTATTTATAGATGAATTTTTACACACAGTATATCTGTATAATTAAGAAGTAAGAAAGTAACTCAAAATAAAAATAGGTAATAATGAACAGAGATGACTGAATAATTTAATTATTATAGAAATATAGAATAAAGTGAAGTATGAAATAAATTGTTATTAAAAATTGTATTGAAAACTTCAAAGCTTTTATGAGCAACTGGGAGAATTAGGTCAATTGTTTAGTAATAATAATAATAATAATAATAATAATAATAATAATGTTATTGCAGTTGAGTTATGAGCTCTGACGTCACACTGCGTACTGAGCGCTCAGTGAAATATCTGGAAATTCAACATTTAAAAATATTAAAAAGTAAAAGTTTTTTTTTTTACTTTTGTGATTTTATGTTGTAAATTGTCTCTTGTTGTGACTCGAGCTCAGTGAAGTTACTGTATCTTCAGTGTGTCTAGGAAAAATGTTTTTCCCAAAATATGTATAATAAATTTCATAGTAAATAATGAATACATATGTCAATATATAATAAGTAACGAAACATAAGAATGTACAAAAATGTGAAAACATATTTTTTCGTGAGGTTTTGAAGCTGCTACTTGTAATAACTGTTAAGTTACCGAATGCGGTTCTTCACTCGATTAAGGATTAAAACAATGTGGAGATGAGTACCGTAAGATTTATTAAACAGTGGTTTATTTTGCACGCGTGCTGGAGTCGAGTTTAAATATATTCACACTTATCAGCTCTGATAAAAGCCTCTTAGTGCCGCGGGTCCTGCTCTCACTCACGCCTGCACACCGACACGTCACGCCGCGTTCTGGCTAAATCTGGAAATCAGACGAGCTTTGATAAAAACTCTACAAATTCCTGCACTATCTACGTGTGTGTGTGTGTGTGTGTGTGTGTGTGTGTGTGTGTTTAATATTAATGGAGTGAATGTGTTTGTCGGTCTGTAGGTCATTAATATTATTTAATCAGAAGATGTGACGTCAGCACGAGCGTCTGCTCCATTACAGATTTACTGTTTTGTTGAAAAGCTGTGATGTATTTATGGATTTATTTTAAATATCTTTTAGGACGTTTCAGAGGTTTTAATCTCAGGGACGTTTCTGTGTGAACGAGACTGAACGAAGATGAACGAAAGATTCCACTGAACCTGTTCACACTAGAAAGTTATGTTCCAATCAAATCCAATGGATCTGAGCCCGAGGCGGGCGCGGTGCGACGTCTCTCACTGCTTTAGTTCCTACCTGCAGTTACTTCCTGTTTCCTGTTTGACTCAATAAAGGAAGGAAAACCTCTACATGTGATTCCATCATGTCTTATCATATGTGAGCTCTCAGTGAGTGTGTAGAGAGACGTTAGGAACAAATAAAGCTTCGGACGTGTCCGAGACCGCGGGTGTGTCGGGTGTATTAGATATGAGGCTAATACAGTTAGCTCACTCTGCTAATCTAATCTGAGAATGAAGTTAAGTGTGTAATGTTTAAATCACACACCTGAGCTTCACACAGTGTAGGGTGGTACTTTATCTGTGTTCAACTCTCTATGTTTGTTTACATCTGAACTAAAATAAAACACCTGCCCGGGCCACGCCCATCAGGGCCACGCCCTCTGAGACAGAGTGACATGTGACCACAGAGTAACAGATAAAGAGGCTTCTCTCTGAAACTAAATGTGAACACTGGTGTGTGTGTGTGTGTGTGTGTGTGTGTGTGTGTGTGTGTGTGATACCTGAAGATGTGATTTATTATTTATTCTGATCGTTGCAGGTTGAGCAGCTCACAGACGAGCAGAAAAATGGTGAGTAACCAGTAAAACCTATAAAGTTTTAATGTGGATTAAATGAAAGTGGATTAAAATTAATCCAGGAGCTTTAAACTGTAATCTGCTGTAAATCATCTGGACAGAATTTAAAGCCGTCAATACGTTCTGCTCTTATGTTTGAGCATCTTTACTAAACTTTAATACAATTTAAACAATCTGCAAAAAACAAAACACACAAGTGCATAAGTATTTACTCCCCCATCACTGTGAAGCCTGTAAAAGATCTGATCAGAGGTCATGTGATCTGTCGGAGTCGATCTGTGTGTAGTTAAAGTGTGTGTGTTAGAGAACATGCCTACACACACAGCATCACAAGGACCAAAGAGCAAATTATTAAAATATCTCAAACCTTGTATTTGAGAATCTGAACGTATAAACTTTACTTTTTACTCTGAATAAATCTAAATAAAAGTGTTTAATCCAGTTCACTATATATAAAGTGTTTAAGGGGTGTGTGTGAGTGGGGGGGCTGATACTTATGCACACCGGCGTGACGTTGCGCTGACTCCTCAGAGTTCCGCGCCGCCTTCGACATCTTCGTGCAGGACGCGGAGGACGGCTGCATCAGCACCAAGGAGCTGGGCAAAGTGATGAGGATGCTGGGACAAAACCCCACCCCCGAGGAGCTGCACGAGATGATCGACGAAGTGGACGAGGACGGTAAACAAACACACACACACACACACACACACACACACACACACACACACACAGTGAGCTATACTGCAGTGTGTACCATTAGAAGAATTCTCAGGAGTTTCTCTGCTGTAATGAGACCTGATTGGACACTGCAGTGAGAGAATCAGACGATAATATGAGAAGATTGAAATGATTAGACACTACTCATGTGATTGATGTGAAGCGAGCAGTTTTTGTCTGGATGAGAGAAAACACCACTGAGATTAGTTGAGTACTTTATAGTTGAGTACTTTACAGATCACTTTTAGATAAAGAGAAAGTCGTGTAAAGTCTAACCAGCTTCACCACAATGTGCCTCGTTCTCCTCTAAGTTGCTCTAATGTTTAATGTTCAGACATTCTGCAAACAAAACAAAAAAACAAATGAAAAGATTAGTAAGATATTAGACATGAGCACCAAAAAACCTCAATTAATCACAGGAGATACCCGATCTAAGCAGAGTTTAAGTTTAAGATTAAGTTTAAGATTAAGTTTAACACATTGGGAACTCTCCTGGTCCCCCTGGTCTCCCCTGACGGACCTCAGGACATCAGGACATCAGGACGCTCACAGAGACGTAACAGAGTCTCAGGCTGCTGGACGTGTCTGAGGTTTTGCTGCAGGACTCGGACACTATCGTGTGAAATGATATCCAGCGTTATGAGCAACACAGCAAAGTAGCATAATAAATATACCTGTTACACTGGACTACACACACACTACACTCATGGAGACAAGACACATCTGCATACACATCTGTATACCTTTATCCTTCACACACGTCTCTACTTCTTTCTTACCCTTGATTTGATTTGGTGAGCATCACTACATCACCCGTCATCTCCAACCCCATCAACTAACAGATGAGACTAAACCAGATCACCTCGCTGGAGTGCAGACTGGTTTTAGATTATTTTAAACGGTTCAGAAACCTGACAACAAAAATGCAACTCCAGTTGAGTGAGACCTTAAACTACGGTGGGTTTTTTTCATAGATAACCCAGCAAACCCCCCCCTCCCCCTCGCCCCCCACCTTCCCCGATAACCAAATCCTGATCTGGGTTCGAGATCAGCGCCGAGTGCACACCGTGTCTGATTAACTCTGTGTCTGTTGGCTCAGGCAGCGGGACGGTGGACTTTGAGGAGTTCCTGGTGATGATGGTGAGGTGTATGAAAGACGACAGTAAAGGGAAGTCCGAGGAGGAACTGGCTGAACTCTTCCGCATGTTCGACAGGTTCGCTCGACTTTACCAAGCCGGGTTTAACACTGATCCAGCGTCTCATCTGAACAGCTCGAACACTCAGACTGCTGTGTGTGTGTGTGTTTGTGTGTGTGTGTGTGTGGCAGGAATGAGGATGGTTATATAGATCTGGAGGAGCTGAAGATGATGCTGGAGGAGACGGGAGAGACCATCACTGAGGACGATATCGACGAGCTGATGCATGACGGAGACAGAAACAACGACGGGAGAATCGACTATGATGGTGAGAGTGTGTGTGTGTGTGTGTGTGTGTGTGTGTGTGTTTCAGCTTCTATAAATCACACTTGGAACAGAGTTTGTCTGAGCCACATGAACAACAATCATAACACTTTGTACAACAGTACAGTAAGTCGTTAAACACGCCCACTATGACATCACAGTTTTAATTAAGTTTTAATTAGTAACACTCCTCGTTATTTTAATCAGAAATATCTGTTAGTAACCCTGTTGTTTTTGATCATGTACTTTAGTCTAATCTTTCTTTATTTATTTATTTATCGATGGTTGTGCTCATGTAGCATTTTGTGCCTCAAAGAATTTATGCACTTTTAATATATTAGTATAATATAAGATTTTTCATAATTGCAAAAAAGATAATGTATAATAGAAAACTAATTAAATAGAGAATTAATAAGACTTGAAAATTAAAATCTAAATTTTGGTGCTTTTTCATTTGCATAATATTCACATCAAATATTCTATAAATAGTGTGTATGATGTGTAATAATGCTGTGTGTAGTCCGTTTGCATGTGTGTATTTTATTATTATTTTTTTTACATTTATGTGTCTGTCTATTTTTATGGGTTTCAGAGTTTATGGACTTCATGAAAGGTGTGGAGTAGGAGTGAGTGTGAAGGTGCAGACAGGAGGAGTCGAACATCGCCGTCCATCAGTGGGAATTTAACATTAAATGTAACATCAGTGACGTAACGCTTATGATGAACCGTTCACAATGTACATTAAAACAACCTCTGTATATGTGTGTGTGTGTGTGTGTGTGTGTGTGTGTGTGTGTGTGAGAGAAGATTTTTAGGGTTTTTAATTTGCATGAGTGTGTAAATCTCACAGTCTCCCCTCAGTCGTGGACACGGAGTTTATAATCGCTGCTGAAACTCCAGGTGTGTTCAGCTCATTTCTCCTGGAGGCCGAGAGAACATAAAGAATAATAAACTGAATGTCTGGGAAATAAATCAGCTGATTTTATCTCATTTTTACATTTTTAATCTCAAACAAGAGCTCAAATATGAGAAATAAAGCGCATTTACACTTTACACTTCACTACATTTGCTTATTTGAAGTTCCTGAGTAACGCGACAAGCTGAGTTTTGACTTTTGTTTGACTTTTGACACCTTATGAAATTCCATTGAGAGAAGAAACCCAGTGAGAGATGAGTGTTTGTAGCTGCTATAATGTAAAAGACAAAATGAGTAACTGTTTCAGACGAGTCTGCAAGAAAACACAGCAAGTGAGCAGATAAATCAAAAAACGACTGGAATTGGGTTAAGACCTGTCCGAGACATTATTAAACCCAGAAGGACGGAGCTGAACCTCAACATCACAGAAGGAATGTGATCAGAAACACATCCCAAATCAGTCTGATATGAGATCACTTTCGTATGGTGAAAATAACCTAAATTGAAATCTCTAGAAATTGATAAATTGCAATGTTGGTATAAGAGGAATAAAACACACGGAGTCATGATGTTCTGGAAAATTAATCAGCTTCAGGATGGTAACAGAAACTCGGCTTCATCTCACCACATACCATGAATGCACAAAAGAACAACCCGGTTCCTAGTGTGTGTGTGTGTGTGTGTGTGTGTGTGGTTACACAACACATGGATTGAGTAGTTATTTACGGCCGACCCCCGGAGCCTCCTGTTTGAAGGCTAATCTAATGACATCACCGGTGTAGCTGCCCCCCCCCCCCCGCCCACCCCCATCTTGTGAAGCTCAACACACTCAGACCCCGAGCCCGAGGACCCGCGTCCTCACCACCACAAACACATGACGTTTAGCTCCGGCCCACAAAACCACGGATCAGTGTTTTAAACTTAATGACTTCCCTTAAAGCACACACACACACACACATACACATACACACACACATCGCTGTGAAATCCAAGTCTAAACTCCACCTGAGAGGATTCCTGACGCCCCTCGGGGACGATAAATCCACACTGCAGGTTTTATATCAAGTTGTTCTGATTATTTTTTACTTTGTGCTGCATTAAGCTGGATAAAAATAAAGCGCATCAGTCCTACAGCTCAGTGTCTCATCACCCACTCGGATTATCTGGGTCTCGAAGTTTACATTTTGGTCGACCACTGACTAAAATAAAGCAGAATATAACTTTATAAGTTTGTACCCCCCACATTTCTGGAAGGAGAAGAAAGCAGAATGCAGCTCTATTTTAGAATTTAGATACAGAATAATACCAGTAAGTGTGGATGTGCTTGAAAATAAAAACAGAAGCCCTGACCTCGGAATTACATAAAAAATTAAATAAAATAAAACTTTGGTTATTTTGTTCTAAGGGTGTACAAACTTTTGCCCTTGAAGTCTTGAGACATGACACATGTTTCTTTCTTTTTTTCGTTTTTTTTGTGGAAGCGTTTTCTTTCATAACACCGTTCTGTTTTCCAACTGACAATGAATGTTTGGTGTAGACGAGGGCGGACCTTTGGTTAGTTGGTGGTCATGTGACTTTTTAAAGGTGTGGTTTTACTGACATGGAGCCGTCTTTGTCAGACCCTATAGAATTCGACCCTATAAGGTGTCGTATCATTTTATATCTCAGGGTGACGACGCGGCGGCTCTCCGTTACTACACCTCACTCATACACGCGGGGCAACACTCCAGACACGCGGGTTAGCGGCAGGTGTGGGCGGAGTCAATGTGGAGAAATAAAAAAGTACAACATATAAAAATTAAATCTTCCTAAAATGTACATAATTTATAGCCGCAAGTGAGTGAAGAGTGAGGCGGGTGGGGGGTGAGGGAGAGGAGGGGGTGAGGGAGTGAGGCAGACGGGGGTGAGAGGGGAGGGGGATTGAGGGAGAAGGGGAGTAAGGGAGGGGTGAGTGAGGCAGAGGGGGAGTGAGGGAGGGGGAGTGAGGGAGAGGGAGGGGGGGGGGGGAGTGAGGCAGACGGGGGTGAGGCAAAAGGGGGAGTGAGGGGGAGGGGGAGGCAAAAGGGGGGGTGGGGCAGAGGGAGGAGTGAGTGGGAAGGAGAGTGAGGTTACGGGGGGAGTTATGTAAGCTTGGATGTGAGTCGTTTCCCTCTGTAGCCTCTTCCTCTTTTTCTTCAAACTGCCCTGAGTCAGACGCCTGCATGTGACCTGCGTTAAATTAAAACATCCTTTACACTCAGATATGACCTTAAGTAAACCCCTCTCTCTCTCTCTCTCTCTCTCTCTCTCTCTCTCACACACACACACACACACACACACAAATCAGGAACCAGTCAACATTAAGAAACCAGCAAAACCATTAGACACTGAGCTCCACAGGTGTGACGGAAACCATCAGGGTAACTGCAGCAGCCTGGAACTCGACTTTATATTCCGTGCTGTACGTGATATTTCATAATTGTTTTTGCCTCAAAAGTAAAGAAAACACACTTTACTTCCCCTCTACTTTACTTATTCACATAAAGTTAAAATAATCTAAATTTTCATAATCAATATGTACATTTATTTACAGTAAATTTATACAAAAAAAACTCCAAAGATTTAGTAATTAGTAGAAATTAAAGCAGACCCTAAACCCAGTCTCTCATGAGGTTTTCTCATGATATTGTCCTCGGAAAGATCATTTAAAGTCCATCTCCTTCTTGAATTTATTGAGATGATCAGATGATGAGACACGTTGGAGACACGTCAATCAGTTCTACTACCTCAACCTTAATACAGATACATAAGACCCAATTTGACGTGCAGTGATGGCGTCAGCGCCTTGACCAATGTAGCTCCAACTTGACACTGAAGTTCCTGGTTCCAGTCCCACTTCCGATAGTGAGCCTTGGTGTCCCTACTGTCCCACAGATATTGGGGGAACTTACGGTTACTCAGTCCCAGTCAGACCTGCTTTGAGGCTGCAGGCAACGTCCCAAAAGGAGCTAACAGCGTTAACAGCATAATTGCAGAGAGCATCAGTGCAGGAAACACTTGACCTGAGGAAAGACTTCAGGAGCCTGAACAGCAGGAGGGCAGCAGCAGGACCAGGAGGTATCTCAGGTCATGTCCGGTGTTCTCTGAGATATTCACCCTCTACATGGAGCAGTTGGAGATCCTCATGGGCTCTAAAGAGTGTATTAGTCTTCCTGTCCTGAAGAAACTCCAACCTGCCTGCCTCAGTGACCTTTAACCTGTAGATCTGACCTCAGGTGTGATGAAGTGCTTTGAAAGGCTGATCAGAGACTTCATCACCTCTTCATTACCTGACACACTGAACTCAATACAGTTCACATACAGGCCAGAATCGCTCAACTAACACCATCGTCACACACCTCCTGGCAGACACACACAGTACAGATGAGCAGAAACGCCTCACTGTCCCTCACCCTCAGCACTGGAGCCCCCAGGGGTGTGTCCTGAACCCCCTGCTGCACTCACTGTACACTCATGACTGCATGGCCACACCCAACTCCACCTCCAACATCACGTTTACTAATGACACTGTTAGACCCGTGAAGACCTTGAGGAGGAGGTTGCGATGGTGAACTTCAACGCAAAGCAGGAGTGAAGCTACCAGCCCCATGTGACCAACACATGGGGAGTGGAGGGAGTCGACATTCCCTGGTACCTCCATGATCACATCACACAGGACCTGTCATGCTCCTGTCACAACAAAACCATGGTGAAGAACGTCCTCAGTGCCTTTACCTCCTTAGACATCTGAAGGTCTTCAAACTGTTCTCCAAGGAACTGAGGAAAAGGCAGAACCCCAATATTTTCCCCTATTTATAAATATTAATTATATTTTGGCACTTTAACTTCATGGCATCTCAGGCTGAAGGACACACACTTCACTTCGCTGCATTTTATTCTGATACTCATTCTGTTTCTCATATTCTCATATTTATATCTTTTATATTTCTTATACCGGTGTTTCCCCGAGTCTGAGAGTAAACAGGTGCTGCAAGCGGCCAGAAGTCATTAGTACAAAATAAATAAAACGTTTTTTAAAATAATAATAAAATTTACTTTGCAATTTTGTAATTATGTTTAAAGTTAGAATAAAAATATAGTTACGTGTTTACATAAAAAAAACAGAGCTAATGAAATAAAGGCATGGAATTTACAGAGTGATCTCAGTCTTGTGTGTTGATCAGAGATGTGATTAAATCTTCTGTGTCTCTCTCAAACCTTTACACACTGAGCTTCAGGCTGGTTAAGTTAATGTACGAAGTTACACATCGCTGCACTTTGTACTGATTGTGTGTTTTTATTAAAAAAGGAATAAACCCAAGAATAAGACTATAAAAGGAAAAAAATCTAACAAAAATATAACACTTGACTTTTGCTTTGTAACCAAATGAGATTCAACTCAAAAATGGAAATTATTAGGCTCTTTACTTTTGATTCATTTCAATGTGTTGTTTGTGTGTTTTCTTTATTTTCTCTCTCACGTACTCAGGACTCAGCGTTTCTCTTCTGCTCTGATCGTTACATCTTTAACCCAGTTAGTGTTTGGACTGAAACAGCCTGAAGCTCGAACAGATGGAAACTTCAACCTTCTGCTCATAACTGCACCAGTCACACTCACCACCCAGTAAACTACATTAAATAATCAGCTCTGAGACTCTGACACACACACACACACACACACACACACAGCAGGAGGGGAATGGAGGGGAAAGAAACAAACTCAGGTCTGAATGAAGATCTTTAATAAAGAGGTGAGGAATAAGATGCAGATAAAACCAATAATGAGAACAGGAAACCATGACCATATAAGGAAAGTGGAACCCTGAAAGGCTCAGAAGGGCTCAAATAGTCACGGAGAGCCAAAAGGGTCAGAGTCAGAGGTTTTTGATGTGATTTACTGCTCACGGAGTGTAATGGCATTTTAACTGGGGTTTTTAAAAACACTTTCTTGTGATCTAGTTTAATCAGTCCAGTGTGTCCTGACTGCGAAGGTTCTGATGTTGCCTTCGTCTCGTGTAGTTCATCCAACTTAAAGTTGTGCATTTTGAGATGATCTTCTGCTCACCACAGCTGTACAGATTTACTGTAGACTTCATGTCAGCTCCACCATTTCTGCTCGCGCTCCTCTCAACTCTCTCATCATCAAGATGTTTCCAGTTTAATTGTGTTCTATTGTATTTAGATTAGATTGCAATGCTGGCTTGTGATTGGCTGATTAGATCACTCCTGAAATGTTCCTAATAAAGTGGACACGCACATTAAAACATGACATTTTAGACATCCCTTTGGAAATTTAATCAAGTTAATGCAAAGTTATAGTATTTCGATAATAACACATCAGTTAATGTGAATGTTGATTCCTTCTCAGCTCTCAGTTTGTTTCGTGAATTAAACTTTTGCATGTTACTCGTTCTATAAACAGATCAAATGTTAAAAATGTCTTTCACCCCTTTTCTGATGAGTGTCACGTCCACTGTATTCAGAGCCCAAACCACAGGGTTAAACACTAGTGACCCTCACACACTCGTCTGATTGGCTGCTGGTTCCTTAGCAACCAGAGAGAGAGAGAGAGAGAGAGAGAGAGAGAGAGAAAATGTCCTTGTACACTTCACCTCAAGACTTCATCAAAACACACAGGTGGAAGAAGAACAGCAGTGTTTACAGTCAACTACAGAATTATTGGCACCCTCTAAAATATTGGCACCCTCTAAAATAAAGAATGTAAAAAAGTGTGTGAATTAGAAACACTCAAACACACACACACACACCGATAACTACTTTACCTTAAATAGTTGTTTGTTCCTTTGAAAAATGTCTAAAAAACATAATTTCATTTAAAACATTGGATAAAATAATTGTTTTAAAATACACACAAATAATAATCATGGAAATTCATAGAAATTACAAATTATAATTTGTTCAATATATATATATATTTTAAAAGTAAACCTACGTAAATTGTAGTTCTCTTTGATAAAAAAAAAAAAAAAACATTATTTAATGTGTAATAATAAAAAATTTAAAAAAATTTGTACTGCTACAACAATACATTTTCCCACAGGGATCAGAAAAGTACTCTTTTCCCCCACACTAATAAAATAACTTACATTTTCTTTAAAAAAAAATAAATAAAAAAAACTTAAAATTTTAGATTAACCTCAAAATTAAAAGAACATTTTAAGGTTTCTTTTTGCTTAAATGAAATATATATTTTACATTTTTACACACATACATTTAAATAATAAAAACTGACGAGCCTCAGGAATCTAGATGAGGCCAGATGTGAAAATATAACAAAGCAAAACAACACAATTCCATCAGACGTTTTAAAGTCATAAATTACATATATACTGTATATATCACCAGAGATCATCCAGTACATTATCACGATGCATCGATCCTGATTTGATTTGTATTGTGATTCTGTGTCATCATTTATTTATTCATTTATTTATTTTTTTTAATTGAAATTGAAAAAAATGAATTTCTTTCATTTTTGTGAAGCTGCTTTGAGACAATAACCATTGTTAAAAGCGCTATATAAATAAAATTGAATTGAATTGAATTTTATAAATATCAAGATTCAATATTTTTTCCAGATTCGTTACAATTCTAAAGTAACGTAACAAATAATTCGCTTCTACCACACAGGACGCTGGGCTGCGTGAATAGTTTCACCTGCAGGATTATGGAGGAACAGCAACACTTTGCCACCTTAATGCAAACATACATTTTATTTATTTATTTATTTTTGATTTTGGTGTGTGGAGTCAGTGCAGCAAAATATGTATTGTACGAAACTGAATCAATTCTTTTCTGGTTCAATCATATATATACCGTATATATTTTAATGAAGAAAAGAAATAAACCAGACTGCATTTTTTCTGTACATTTATTTCACACTGTAATGATTCACACTGGATCAGGATTTCACTGCTGCGATTCACATGAAATTTACTTACAAACACCATCAATAATTCATCTCCTGTTAATATAAACATTCGTTTTTATCTCAGATTATATTAATAATGAAAGAAATAAAAAGATTGAATGTAAACCTCACTGTTTCCTGTTGAAATAAATAAATAAGGAATAATGTTGTAAGTCTGTCCCTTTAATTAATTCCATGTTGTGTAGAGAGAGAATTTATCTACACAATAATTTTTTCACTAATATTTAGGCCAGTAAATCCCCCGGGTGTTTACAGCTTACATAACTCAAAATATATTTAAATCTTATTAACACACATTCCACAGTAATGAACAACAACAATGCACACATTTTACAAATAAATACGTTCATCTAGCTACTGGACTGCAATGATTTCATCATAATATACATACAGATTTCGCTCAAACAAACTATTTATATTTCTAAATAAATAAATATCACCATCTTGTGGAAAACTTATCATTTTCAGAGTTTGGAGACAGTGCAGTCATTAATAATCTGAAACAGAAGGTGCTGAGCGTAAAACATCAGAGATCTTTTCACTTATTTACCATGAATATGAATACTTAATATATTTCAATAAAACCCGCTGCCCTCTAGTGGTAGAACTCGGAATTACCCCGGACACAACACAGCAGTGTTTCACTAAAACTCCTCAGACACTTAAATACAGAAAACTGGTGTAAGAGTTTTAAAGTACTGTTTTAGACCAAAGGGAATGCAGTTAAGGAAGGTTTGAGCTGTGAGGTTAATGTCAATAAAGTAAGCAAACCTCGAGCTTAGCATCAAACACTCGCCTCAAAACCCATCACATCATTACATGAAACAGCTGGAATTTAAATGTATTCCAATCTAAAATCAATTCTCATGTACGAGCTCTGCCTTCAGAGTCTAGACCACGCCTCCTCTCAGAGTCTGACACATTCTGACTGACACACACACACACACACACACACACACACACACACACACACACACATCCTTAGTGCTCCATGTGAAACTAGAGGACATACACTACTGTTAAATTACTGTTAGACTAAACAAACAGATTTCTGACACCAAACACGTCTGCACACATCTCCTCTGATGCTGTTGGGACACGCTGTGAGCAAACCTCAGAAACGCCTCCTCAATTTAAACACACTATTAACGCATCAGAACATCGGAAATGATAATACTCAAAACACACACACATTTTGTTAAGAAAGAAAAAATGGAATGGTTTACTCATATTGCACTGAAATGAGGACGTCTTAGGGATGGAGAGGGGCGTGGCTTACTAATCAGTCTGGACCGGGAAAGGGCAGGACTTATTACTCAGTCTGGACAGGGAAAGGGAGGGGCTTATTACTCAGTCTGGAATGGAAAAGGTTGGGATTTACTACTCAGTCTGGAATTGAAAGGGGTGGGGCTTATTACCCAGTCTGGAATGGAAAAGGGCGGGGCTTACTACTCAGGCTGGAATGGAGAGCAACAGAGCTTGTCACTCATTACACAGGATGGAGAGGAACAGGGCAGGTCACTCAGTCAGTGTCTTGTCTTCAATCTGTGGGATGGAGAGGGGCGGAGCTTGTCATCAGTTTGTGGGATAGAGTGTGGTAGGGGTTTGTACTCAGTCTGGGGGCGGCAAAGAGCAGGGTGTGTTACTCTGTGGGGCAACAACTGGTGGGCTCTATCCCATTAGTTTGTGGGATGGAGAGGGGCGGGGCTTGTCATCAGTTTGTGGGATGGAGAGGGGCGGGGCTTGTTACTCTGTCTGTGGGACAGAGATGGCGGGGCCTTTGGGGTCGTCGAAGCGGTCCATGGTGTGCAGCTGCATGATCATGTGCAGGCCATAGGTGAGGACCAGGACCAGGAGCGCGGAGGTGAGCAGACCCATCCAGATGCCCGGGGTGAAGAACCCGGCGCAGTCGCTGGCATAAACAAACTCCTTCCCTGTCACGTTAAAGCCCTGGATCTGTCGGGACACAAGCAACTGACTTACCTCATGTATACACAATATGTTTTATAAATAACTGTTTAATTTGAGTTTCACAGAAATCATTAAAATTATATGTTTATTACTAGGGCTGAAATGATTCCTCAAGTAACTCGAGTAATTCGATTACAAAAAATGATCGAGGCAAAATCTTCTGCCTCAAAGCTTCTTTTAATTAATTTTAAAAGCTTGCATTATGTTTTTGCGCAATTATTTGTTGACAGCGCGCTTTTGACAAAGTATGTGGATGCAAGCCGCCAGTAAACTCCAACGAAGAAGAAGTGCTTACGTCACCCAAAAAGCGGAAGGAGAAGCAAACAGTTAGCCGTGTATAAATTTGAGGGAGCGTTCTTTTGCGCGATACAAAATGGAACGGAGCGATAAAATGATCAGCGAGCTAAGAGAAGAAGAAACCAGCAAGAGAAAGCGACAGGAATAGTCAGTAAAGGCTTATAGTATAAGCTATTCCTTGTATTGTGAATAATGACAATGTTTATTTTTGATAAAATGCTATATGCATTTAAAAAATAAAAGTTGATTTTTCTAAAAAGAAAACCAATTAATCTTTGTTTCTCTTATATATTTTACATTGCTGTTTAATTAAGCAAAAGTACATTTCATCCAATTACTCGATTAATCAATTAAATTCTTGGTAGAATACTCGATTACTAAAATATTCGATAGCTGCAGCCCTATTTATTACAAATTTAAAAACATCTAAAAACATTTCCTTTTGTTTATTATTGCCAGGAGTGTACTGATCCAGTACTCACTATCAGCATCACTTTCAAAATAATGTTGTATTAGAAATTAAACTGAAATAACCTTTATACCCGGTTTATTTAAGGAAAAGTGACAGGGTGCTGGAGGGAGCAGGGTGCACTAACTTTTGAAATTGTGTGTAAAATGATTGACAAAATCACTGAAAAGCTAAGGTTCAGTAACAAGATAAAATACAATATAAACAAACAAAAAATCCCAAACACCTTATTAAATAAATAATGATTGAAAAACTCTGGAACAATAAAAATGGCTGGGACAGAGATTATTTTTCACATTAATGATCATTTCCTTAAACGTGCTGCTTTAGTATGGTGTAACTGTAATGTAATAGTAACTTTAACTCTGTTCAAGTTAAACCCACAGCAGCTCCCCCCAGTGGCCGTACCTGGAAGTCATCGAAAGCGATCCTCCAGTTGTTGGCGTCGTCCTTGGACGAGTGGGGTGTGAGCTGTGGGTAGCGGAAGCTGGTGACAGAGTGACAGCGGTACGAGTACTCGGCCGGAGCATAGATACTGCGGCTGGCGTTGAACGAAGCCGTTTGTCTGTCGTACTCCAGCTGAACCCGATCCATGGTGAACCAGCGGCGCGCTGAAACCTTATAGAGCCTCTGACTCATGACAAAGCTGCAGAGGACAGTTACAGTTACACAGAGCACTGCTCATCCGGATAATAAACTGTCAGTTATCAATCACGGTACTTTTGTGTGCTGATTCACGTCTCGCCACCCTGACTCCAAAACAAATTTTTTACTGATTTATTACATTTAAAATAGACGCTGGTCAATCAGTCAGTGACCGGAATTGGCGGGTTTTCAGTTTGATCAGACCGATCACACTGGACCGAACCGATTCTGTTTACAGCGTTACGTTATCAGAAGTCTCATGCATTAAAAAGCATTCAATCTGCCCTTCTCTCCAAATTCTGCAATCAAATTAGTTTCAAAACACACTCACTACACACGTGCATTCGAAGCTGCGTGCTCACGACTGCTCAACACACACTAATTGTCAAGTTGAGTTTTCACACTTGATGTGTTTGAGGCAGAAAAACGTTGCTGTTTCTTTATGATCCTACAGGTGGCGCGCTAAACTATTCCCACACTGGCATCCTGTGTGGTAGGAGCGAATAATTTGCGTGGCTTGTATAGAAATAATAATTATGGGTCATGACAGAGAGAGACGCATTGCTCAGTCACAATGTAGCTTTATGTTAATTTAATTTGAACTTAGTTTGTGTTGTTTAAATGCTGCACGTGGTTGTGAGAAAAGTGAGAAAACTAATGTTACAAGGAACGGACTACATTTAATTACTCGTTCCATTTAGTCATGAAGCTGCTGATTGTTTTTTGTCTTGTTAAACTGCTGTGGTGTAAGAGAAATAAAACACTCCGGGACCTCAACCTCAGTAAGGTAAATGTACTTACTCACTTAGTGTTTACATGAAATTCTGACATCAGTCTATGGGTAGAATGCATATCTAGGGTGCCATTTCATTTGAGAATGTTCATGCAGTACTTACATGAGTTTGAAAGAGCGGTAGTTTAACACATTTTCGTAGTTCAGGACCAGCCTGTGAACAGAACAAGCACGTGTTAAGGTTTTTTAAATTACATTTATAAACTCTAAAACTTGTCCTTTTTTGTAGCTCACCTGGAGTGTGTGGCGTTACAGGAGGACCCCTCCAGGTTAGGAGAAACCCCCTCTCCAAAGGTTTTAGGGCTGAGGTTGTGTCTCTCCCACTTTCCTGAGCGATATACGCTGACAGTCAGGTTCTTGGCCCACAGCAGGATGCAGGCAGAGCCGCGCTCCTTAAACTCCACAGGGGCGTAGGGAGCAGGAGGGCCCTCACGCCGGTACTGCAGCAGAGAGCGTGCTCCGACAGAGCGCACCTCCGGAAACACCTCCTCTATCACCTGACACGGGAACGAGAGAAGGTTTCACTCTGCACTCAGTACAGGATCTTTGAAGGATTCTTTACATTTTAAACTTTAAAAAGCTTGAATTTAATTCAAGATTCAAGATTAAAGAAGTTTATTTGTCACATACATGGTTGTACAAGTACAACAGCACTGAAATGCAATTGCAACAAACTCCAGACTGTGCAGATTTTTAAGAAGAAAAAAAAAAAAAACACAATAACAATAATAAAAGAATAAGTATGTACAAAATAAAAATAAGACTAAGACTATTTTTTTATTTTGTACATAAAGTTGATCAACTTTAAGTTCTGTATCTGTTTATCTAAAACTTAATCTATAAAATATTAAAATTCAGGAAGGAGTTAAAAACACAATGAAATAAGTGAATTACAATAACCTCAAAGATGAACATTTAAGATACTGTTTTAACACAGTTTTATTCTCTTATCATTCAGATAAAGATCTGTGTGAGATGTTCAGCAAATGGGTTCTTACCCGTGAGGGGCGGAGAGCAGTGTAGATGGCTGTGTAAGGGACAGACTGACTACCCATAATTCTTTGCACCTGATTCATCACCTCATCTGAAACACACACATCAAATAATAAGTTTGCACATTTCACTCCTGATTAGTGTGTGTGTGTGTGTGTGTGTGTGTGTGTGTGTGTGTGTGTGTGTGAGAGAGAGAGAGAGAGAGAGAGAGAGAGACACTCACCATTACCACTGAGTACCTCTTTAACAGACATCATATCAGCCCTAAGAGAGAGAGAGAGAGAGAGAGAGAGAGATGTTATGGTTAATCCCAGAAGCGTGTAGTATTTTGTGTAGTGTGTACCATATTATGCAGTATATTGTGTAATAGAGTGTACAGTGTGAAGTAAAGTGATAAAAGTTTGTGTAGTCTTTAGTTCGGTGCAGTGAGGTGTGTAATATGTTGTGTAGTAGAGTGTGTGTAGTATGTTGTGTAGTAGAGTGTGTAGTGGGGTGTGTAGTATGGTGTGTAGTAGAGTGTGTGTAGTATGTTGTGTAGTAGAGTGTGTAGTATGTTGTGTAGTAGAGTGTGTAGTATGTTGTGTAGTATGGTGTGTAGTGAGATGTGGAGTATGTTGTGTAGTATGG
>JAQMYG010000015.1:391558-402546 GCA_030014215.1 Clariallabes teugelsi | reverse complement strand
TACCCGTGTGTTAGTTATCAGTGTGTTAGTTATCAGTGTGTTAGTTACCAGTGTGTTAGTTATCAGTGTGTTAGTTATCAGTGTGTTAGTTATCAGTGTGTTAGTTACCAGTGTGTTAGTTATCAGTGTGTTAGTTACCAGTGTGTTAGTTACCCATGTGTTAGTTATCAGTGTGTTAGTTATAAGTGTGTTACTGATTCATGCAGGTAGTAACTCAGTCATGACGGAATCAAAGATGTCTAGGAAAAAACCTCAAGACTCCTTCTCCTCAGTGTCCACTTTGAAAAATCACGTTAGATCTTATAAAGTGGAGATACACTACAGAGCCAATAGTTTGTGCACCCCTGACTATCACATGTGCTTTCATTCCAGAGAGCTTTCCACTAGATATTGGAGCATGTGTGGAGATTCATGTTTATACTCTCTACAGGAGCGTTAGTGAGCTCAGGCGCTGATGTCAAGGAGTCTCCAGTCCCAGTTCATCCCAACACTGATGGTTCAGTGGGGTTGAATTCAGTCAGAGCTCAGGGCAGGACACCACCATCACTACTACTACTACTACTAATAACAACAACAATAATAATAATAATAATAATAATAATAATAATAATAACATTATTTACTACATGCAGTACTGTTCACCCATGTGGATCCAAGTACTGTTGAATCAAAATTTAATAATAAAAAGATTATATGACATAAAATAAATTAATAAAAAAAATTTTAAAGAACATATTTAATGAAAAAAGAAATCTGATTTAGCAATCAATTTTAAATAAATAAATAATAAAAAAAGTAAATAAAGTAAATCTTAGAATCAAATATTTATAGTGTTGATATTTAACTGTCACTCACTGCTTGGTAACACTCAGTTACACAACTGCGAATGAAATCATTTAGAATTACTCAGACTGTGAGATAAAATGTTGTACAGTAAATTATAATTTCCCACCGATCCGCTCGGATCTTAATTAAGGGCTTCTGCGAGGACGCCGTAGGACGTCAGTGATGGACATATTGCATTAATCAGACGACCAGCGGCCCTGAAGGTAAACTGTCAGCAGTTCCAGGACAGACATCACGACAGTTCAGTTCAGGGGTGTGTGCCAGCACTCGCCTTCAGTGGTTTCCCTAATTAGTGAGGTCGGAGCCGCGAGCCGCGTGGTGACAGCACGACTCACGCTGTGAGCTCCAGCTGAGGGTCTGTGGGACGAGAACTTGGTCAGGTTTGACCACAAAATACAAAAAAAGTGAAGAATGGATAATGGGAGTGTGAGGAGGTTTGGAGTGAATGTTAGCACAGTTTATGTCCACCTGAAGCTGAGCAAAGAAAGACGGCGAGACAAAAAAAACCCAAGAAAACCAGTTACTCTGGTTAACCAGCTGGAGAGATAATGATCTGTCTGCCTGAAAACTATCTTACAATAAACAATCTTATTAAACTAATCTGTCTCAGCTTGCCATAACTCACCTAATCCAGAAGTCTGGCACTGAATCTCTCTCTCTCTCTCTCTCTCTCTCTCCAAAGGCTTGAAATATCTCATATTAAACATGAAGAACATTAAACCTGCATCCATCTGGGATCTGTAGACCTCATCCAGTGTTGCGTCGCGGGAGGGCCGGAGTCTGGACCAGGGAGGGCAGGGCATGAACAGGGGGGGTTAGCATGCATGCATTAATACACACACACACACACACACACACGCACTCACTGCGCGCAATTTGGAAACATCCATCAGCGTCCAGTGCATGTGTTAAGACTGCAGAGGAAACTAGAGGACCGAAAGGAAACACACCAAGCACAGGGAGAACATGTGATCTACACACACACACACACACACACACACAGACAGACACACATTATCCATCATGGTGTCCATGCAGTGTGTGAATCATGTTGATCCCAGCGTCACTCATAGCTACAACCCCCCCCCCCCCACCCCCGTCCGTCCGTCCTTCTTCTTATCAATGTACAGTCTGAGCACACACACACACACACACTCAGACACACCCCACACCTGTTGGAGATATTAACTGTCATGAGTGTAACGGGTCAGGACTGTCACCACGTGTGTGTCACCACTTTCTCCTGAAGTGATCCAGGTCTGAACTCGCGGCCCGGACTCGCACATTTCCGTTTAAACACACTTTTACTTTCTCATTTGCATATTCCTCAGTCTGTTTGCTCCTCGGCTGTCACCCCTTTAGGATGGGGATTAAAGCCTTTTGGCAAAATCATGCCCAACCCCTTTTCTTTTTACACCTGGGCATGTCATCTAATGTTTCCTATTCAAAGGTCAGAGGTCAGAGACAATATGTCTCACGCAGAGTTAACTGTCAACTAAAACGGAAAATTTATTTATAAAGTACATTTACATCCAGTTTCCACTGATGAAAGTTCTGCACAAGATCTCTAATAAAAATTAAAAGTAATCACACGGATTTAACATAATTTAATCAATAACAGATAAACATAAAAACACACAAACACAACATTATCTATAGAGATCACAACACAATCAAATATTACATGGCAGAAAAGGCCAAAGAAAACAAGTGAGATTTAAGCCTTAAGACCTAAAGGCAGCACGTTTTATGTCAGGATGTTATCAGTTCCACTAAGTGTGAAAGTTCCGTCACAGTTGTGTTTACGACGTGTCCTTAAAGAATGTAGGAGACCTCAATGTACACAAATAAGATCAGTGATATAAACTGGGGTCGTCTCATTAAAACCATCAATAAAACCTTAACCTGAGCTCTGGAACAAACAGGAAACCAGTGTGAAGAAGACAAAACCAGAATAACGCACTCTGGTGTCAGACATGCTGCGGACGCTTTAGTAAAGACTGGAGGAGACCAGAGCAGAGAGACGAGATCAGAGAGACCAGAGCAGAGAGACAAGAGCAGAGAGACCAGAGCAGAGAGACGAGAGCAGAGAGACGAGATCAGAGAGACCAGAGACGAGAGCAGAGAGACGAGAGCAGAGAGACAAGAGCAGAGAGACCAGAGCAGAGTGAGACCACAGTAAACCTGATGTAATGAAAGCATGAATGACTTTTTCCAGATGATGATAAGACAGAAACTACACAGCTTATTTCCTCAGGACATAACTCTAACAAACAGAGACGCTCCGAGGAGTCTTACTTATAGCCGAGTGACTGGTGGCTCTCCAGCAGCAAAGTGTCACTGAGCTGCAAACCAGTATAACCAGAGCAAAGCAGACTGGAGCCAGCAAGTCCCACTGACTGTGATCATAGCCTCACAGTCTCAGGACATCGACTGTACTACACACCAAACTCATAGAATATTCATTTACAGTATGTTCATCAGAGAGAGAGAGGGAGAGGGAGAGGGAGAGACAGGGAGAGAGAGACAGAGACAGAGAGATCTGGGACATTTGATTAAACAGCTTTACAAGAGGAAGAAAAAAAGTCTGTTATTTCACAGCCAGTCAGATCTCTTTAACTGTTCAAGATAATTTGAATTTAAATTAGCGTCTGATTAATAATAATAATAATAATAATAATAATAATAATAATAATAAGTGTCCCTGGCCTCTGTTCAGCTGAATATGGATGATGATGATGATGATGGTGATGATGATGATGATGATGGTGATGATGATGATGTTAAGGCGTACAGTGCAAACAAACCTGAAACCAACCCAGGAACCTCAGGGTGGATCCCCTACTGCACTCCACTAAGTGGCTGCAAACAGATCATCTGGGTCTCATGAAACATTATATGGAGGAAGGACAAGAGGAACAGAAATGGATCTACAACCAACAAGCCCAAGGTTACACGTTTCAGCTGAGGGGATCAGGTTCTCCACCTGCTGTCCAGGACAGTTTACGAGTTAATGGCCTGGAGCAGAGTGTCAGGGTCTGTACGAGACCCAGTGAAACTAACCTCGACCTCCATCAGTCAGGTAAGAGGAAAGAAAACCTTCAACTGTACCACATTAATCTCATAAACAGACATGGACTGAATCTGTTCCTGTCTGATCAGCCTGTGATGATGTTTGTCTGGAAGTGTACGAGGGCTCGACTCCCTCACAGGGGCACTAACAGGACTTGGTGCAGCATGACATCGAGACTCTCTCTGGACTGCCGGACTGACAGCAGCCTTGCAGAATCCCGGAAGCCACCTGGTTGTTGAGTCTCACTAAAGCCGTAAAGCCTCGGCTAAACCAGGTACTGGAGTTTCCGGAGACTAAACCGCTTACCGGTTCTGGTTCTGCTCAGTGGTTAAGGCATTGGACGATGGTTTGGAAGGTCTCAGGTTCAAATCCCACAACTGCTGAGTTGTTCCTGTTGGGCTTTTGTGAGAAAGGTTTTCTGAGGACTTGGGACACGTGACATTCGAGTGAGGAAAATCCCCACAGCTGAATCGCTCAGTCCGGGCAAAATTTGAATTTATAAAGAATCTCAGGTTACACAGGAATCTACAGCCTTCCACAGAAACGTTTATTTTTTTTTTTTTCTCATTGTGCAATTAAATTGTGTCGTTCTTGTTCCTGAGTGATGTAGATTAGAGAGAAAAATTATTCGTTCTTTTAAATTGTTTTCCATTTGGAATTTAAAAAGGAAAAGCAAGGGAGCAGGCTTTAGTTTTATTTGTTTGTTTTGGCCCCTTTAAATAGGAAAGTATTAATAAAAAATAATTTATTGACCAAGTTTGAATACATTTCAGTTTGAACAGAGTCAAGCAGGAAATACAGTCAGATATTCTACACCTGTACACACACACACACACACACACACACACACACATACACACAGACAAACACACACACGCGATTTTATGATTATAATATGCACCCTTGAATTTCTGCTTTTATAAAAGATTAATTTAAAAATCCTGCTGGTGTTTGTTTTTCCGGCCACCGAGTCCCCGACCTGCACCATCACACACTGGCTGTTTATAAAACCTTCCCAGTGACCCACATGTCCCATGACGCAGTGTCCGGCTCTAATGCAGAAGTCTGATCTACAAAGTAACGCCTGATACACATGCAGGACTTTCAGGGTTGTTCTTTAACTTTATTAAAGTTTTTTTTTTTTTTTTAATTAAAAAAAAAGTTTCCTTTATGATCAAATTAGATCCGGGTTCTTGAACCTGATGTGGGATTTTCAGCTCACCGTGGATGTACAGAGTCATTCATTAATGTCTGAAGAAATCCCAGAAAACTCAAACTAACCATCAGGAAATGAACAAACTAAGATCACTGAGACAGTTTCATCAATCTGATGTTTAATGTCAACAATAACTGAAGCTCTTAACATGGTGCATGTAAATTTAAATGTAAGACACGCCTGTAAATTGCACTGCTGACACGTGATTGGCTGATTGGATAAGTGTATAAATGAACAGGGGTACCGGTGCTCCTAGTAAAGAGTGTGTGTCTCATGTTTGTAGGTTTATATTCATTACTGACTCTCATGTTATGATAAGAAGATGTGTGTGTGTGTGTGTGTGTGTGTGTGTGTGTGAATATTGTGTATGTCCTGTATTAATAATGTTTTCAGGTTAATTTTGTTATGATATAAGGATGCTAAAAAAACATTTCAAGATAAAACTTACACACCTGGGGACTTGGGGCACGAGACGGGGTACACCCCTGTACACCCTGGGTGGAGGGCCAAGACACAAGCACACAGTATAGGGAATTTGGAAACACCAATTAGTCTAATCTGCATGTCTCTGGAGGAAACCCACCAAGCTCATGCAAACTCTACAGACACAGACCTGAGATGGGAATCGAACCCTCGACCCTGCAGGTGTGAGGCCACAGTACTACATCACTACACCACTGTACTACTGAGTGAACAATAAATGCTGTTTATGAACCAGTTGTTTTCTTTCCTTACATTAACTGTATTCTCCTTAAGAGGTTTATGCAGTGTATTATACAGATGATCCTCGACAGGGCGGTTGGTGGTTCGGTGGTGGGTCTCTCCCCTGCCGTGTACCCGATGACCAAACCCCAGACACTGGATGCGGTCCCGGTCACAAACCTGTGTATCAGACGGTCCACATAACATTATGAAGAAATCCTAAATATTTTACAGTACGACCTTATTTTCAACTTTTCCCCCTTAATCGATTAATGTTTACGTAATTCTTTGTGCATTTTCATTTCAAACCAGAAGAAGACTTTTTTTGAGAAAAACTCTGAATGAAATGCATGTTAAGAAAATCTTCCACAAAGAGCCGACTGGTTCTGCTCGAAATACAGTATGGTCTAAAGTTATATAAAACCCTTTGGAAAGTTTCTTGAGGAAGAAGGAAGTGAGTGAGTTGGATGTTGAAGTGTTTAAATAAGACCACCACTCATGCATGATGATAATCGGAGACAATGCAATGACAGTTCCATCGTACTTTAAACAAACATCTTACTCGCTCTGGCCTGCTGCCAGTCGCGGATCACATTTACACTGTGAATAAACAAGATTAGCATCTGCCTGACACGACTGTAACGCTTCGACAGGTAGAAGGTAAAAAACACCCCGCACTTCTTAGCTTTGGGGTTTTTAATTGCGCATATTAAGCAATTTTCTTTAGTTCTGTGTTCAAAACTTCCCCTGAAGGGCCAGAAGATCTTCAGGAAATTAATCGCTGAGTTTCCTCATGGATTACTTATGGGAGAGTTTTACTGTTATTAGCACATGTAAATGCCTGAGTGTGTGTGTGTGTGTGTGTGTGTGTGTGTGTGTGTGTGTGTGTGTGTGTGTGTGTGAGCATATCATTTGTGTCTTCCTGGTGTCGTGATGTCTGACATGCGCTCAGTAAAAGTTTGTTTACAGAACTTTTAATATTTCACCTGTTCAACAAATATGCATCAGATATTAATTCCTCAGTTACAGATCCATATTTTATAATATTCCTTTAAAATGAAACGTGGAGATGTTCTGGAGACCGATAGCATTTTAAGAATAAGCAGATGTTTCATTGTTCATATTCTACATCCTGCAGCAAACAAGAGTTAATGGCGGCCCACTGAGGGAAGACTCACGCTGCCCCATAGAGTTAAGATAAAAACAAAGTCAATAAACAATGATGAAGAATACGTTTGCAAGTGCAGAAAGTGTGCGTATGCTGTACAGCACCGATGCTAAGGCACAGTATAGTGTAACGGAGGGGTTGTGTAGTTGTATAGCAGAGATGCTTATGTGCGCCGTTGTCCTCTGATTACCGGCATTTGTTACAAACAGTGTCACTGTGACGGCGCGTGACTTCAGTCGGCAGTTTCATATCCAAGTCTCAGTGAACAGTGTGTAACCTCAACATAATGGACTTCATATTAACTAAAAGACATTTCCTGATGTACAGCTGCACTTTTGACTTCAGAGTTCACAGTTATAGCAGGGATTTACTGTATGGTCTCACTATCTGGTATCACCCACATCAACGAGTCTGGATCCTCTCAAGGTTCCTTTAATTTTGAAACTTACTGTATATAGGGGAATGTTATTTCTTAAAATCTGCTTTTCACCTGTCCTTTGTCAAACGTGCTACACAAATAAAATGTAATCGAAACAAATTAATTTCCAGGTTAAAAAAAAAAATTAAAGGCACAAAAACAGCCTGAAATTTCCCAAAATATTCATTATTATTAAACTTTTTCCCATATTTTGGGACGTTCATTTTTTAGGCTCTACATCAGCAAACAATCTCACCACGGCTGCACCATGACCAGGGTCACAGTGTGATCAGAAAGTTTACTTCTACCTGCATGCGGTTCTAGTACCAGAACTTCTGTCTTGTCAAGATTAAGCAGAAGAAAGTTAGCATCAAGTGTGTAATGTCCGTTACACGTTACTCAACTTGCAAGAACACAAGCTGGTGTTCACATCTGCTCACATCTGACTTCGCTGAGACATAACTGTCAAAACTAATACCATGCTTATAATTTATGTTGCCCAAAGGAACCATGTAGACAGAAAATAGCCATGGGCCTAAAACCGAACCCTTTGGAACACCAAACTTTACTTTAGTACTCATAGAAAAGTCTCCTTTTAAATCTACAAACTGATAACAATCAGTCAAGACCTGAGCCAGGAGAGGGCCGTAAACCTACAACATTTTCTAATCTGTGACGAGAATACTATGATGAATGGTGTCAAAAGCTGTCGAGATCTTAGAGATAAAGGGGAGGTTTATTCATATCGGCCTGTAGTTGGACAGCTGACGGGGGTCAAGGTCAGGTTCCTTAATTAGGGGTTTAATAACTGCTAGTTTAAAAGACTTCAGAATTTACCCGCTGCTGAGTGAAGGTTTAACGATTTTTAACAGAGGTTCAGTTATTGCTTTTACTATCTGCTTGAGAAAATGTACAGGTTCAGGATCGAACTCACAGGTTGATGATTTTGCAGAACAGATGAGGGAAATTATTTCAGTCTCTTAAAGGGGAGTAAAATATTCTAGGTTCTGATGTGATATGGTTAGATCATCACCTTCATTAATATTTATTACAATGTTTGGTTTTAAATAAAACTGTAGAGGTCTTATTCCTAGTTAATTTTGTTACAGTATAATAGTATTTTAATTAGAGTGGAGAGATACGTTGTTCTAGAGGCACTAAGAGCTTTTTTATAGTTCAGGATGTTCTCCTTCCATGATGTTTAAAACATTAACACTCTAGTTTTAAGCTGCGTGTGTGACGTTATATCAGGGTTCTAACTTTTTCTCTCTATTTATTTTATTTATAAATTGGAGCTACATTAACTAAAATAGTGTTTCCCAGAATGTGGGTCATACGGGTTCATCATTTATAACAAATAAAATAATTTTTGTTTTCAATTTTGTAATTAGGATTAAAATTCCCATATAATATTTCTGATTAAGTATTTACAGATTTTCTGATTAATGTAACGAAAACTTCAATGAGGACCAATAAAACAAAGCTTTGGGATTTAAACATATCCTTCACTCACGTTGGTCTGTATTGATCAGAGTTGTGATTAAGGGTTTGGGTGGGACACAGAAGATTTGCATATCGCAGCGGGCCGTAGCCTCGTTACGTTTGGGAATGGCTGATCTCGAGTATAACAGAAGACTCGAGTCACCTGATCGAGCTGTGACCCGTCTGACCCGTGGAGTCAGGCGGTGATCCAATCATAGCTGATATCTCTGGGAGATCACTGATAAACCTCCGTGTTGTTGTTGTTGATCTGAATATACATTTAATGTAGGTACATTGTTACTAAAACACACTTTAAACAAGGTGAGACGGTGATCTGAGAGTCTGGAAATGTCACTATATTTACTATATTAAATTCAAAGGATTTTAAATCTAAAGTTATTAAATCTAAAGTGTGTTTTATGAGTGGCTCCTACGACACACTGATTTACTCCTACTGAGTCCTCGATGGACATAAATGCTGTTCTCAGAGGGTCTTCTGGATTCTCAAGATGAATATTAAAGCTGATGATAAAATCTTTTCAGTAAACACAGCTGCTGTGAGCAACACATTTAAACAGGATACTTATATAATCAGCTGCTGGACTGAACTCTGGAGTACTGAACTCTCTCTAATCAAACTGTAAAAAACTTATTAATGTCTCCTGGCATCATATACTGAGACGCTGCTGATGCTGGAGTTACACAGTGTTCATGAAACCAGTGGCTTCCTGTTAACACTTACATTATAGCAGCTATAAGCACTTGTTCCTGTGCTGACGCTGGAGACTCCTTCCACTGATATTACACCATGAAAAGTCATTATTTTTATTCTGTTGGTCTGGTGGATGCACTTTTGTGCCACTTACATACAGAGCCACACACACACACACACACACACACACACACACACACAACGCCCTCAGGTCTGTTGACTGGAGAAGTCTGACACGCCTCTTTTATTCCCTGAGGCTCTTTAACAAACTCTTGAGTGCTGAGTGACTCTCATTTAAAGTCCTGCAGCACAGCTCTGAAAGGACACACACACACCCACCCACACACCCACCCACACACACACACACACACACACACACACACACACACACACACACACACACCCCTTCAAATGGTGAAGACTCAGGACACACAGGTGAGACCCTCAGAACAGTGTCGTCTCTCACTGACCTCATCGTCTCGTCGCTGCTCAGGTGAGTCACAGAGTCTCATTACACATTAATCACCTGCAGTTATTTCAGAAAAAAAGAGATAAACCGCATAGTAATAAAAAGAGCAGTTCCGCACAGGTTCTAGTCTAACCAGGTTAAAAAGGTTCAGGTGTTGTGTGTTTTGTCGTTTCTGGAAGCTTCTGTCACCAAAACAAATCCCTTTAAAACGCACAATAAATAAGATTCTGATTCTGATTCTGATGAAACACGGGTCTGAATCAGAACCTCCAGTTAAATTGTGAAATATTATCTACATAAGCTGCATTACTGACGTATAGAACCTAAAATAAGATCAAAGTAAATTTTACAGTTTTTTAATCCGACCGTTCTGTGTTTAGTTACAGATGAGAAAATAAATCTTATGTTATTTATGTATTAAAATATGTTTATAGAAATGAGGAGAACAAAATGTATAGAAAAATGTAAAGTCCTTTTGAGCAGAGAAACATGAATGACATGAACATTTGGATTATAGTTGAAATAATAATTTATTTGATTTTGTGTTTGTGAAATCTCTTCATCTGCTTATGACGACTCGATGTTTTTATTTGTCTGTTACTTACACATTTTACTGTTTGTGCAGCAGGATGTCAGTCAGAGGTTTTAAACAAACAAACAAACAAACAAACAAATTAAGAAATAAAATAATAGAAAAGAAAGACAGAAAGTCTCTAGCTTTATACATGTTAAATGCTTTTTATTAAATGTACTTTCTAACAAAATTATATTAAATGAATATAAATGGATTTATTATACATTTATAACGCTGCTGGAAAAGTGTGTGTGTGTGTGTGTGTGTGTGTGTGTTTTCTTTAATGGTTCTGGTTTATTTTTGTTTGTTTTTTGGTACTTTTCTTTAA
>JAQMYG010000015.1:302494-313534 GCA_030014215.1 Clariallabes teugelsi | reverse complement strand
TCAGTCACACACTGCTCGGTAGGGGTTTTTGGGGGGATTAAGACACACTCACCAACACACACACACACACACACACACACACACACACACACACACACACACACACTAGATAAATATATAGATATATACTATATTCATCCCAAAGGAAATTCCAGCCAGAGAGAGAGAGAGAGAGAGAGAGAGAGAGATTAGGGCCATGGGACAGAGGAGCAGGGTTATTTTTCTGCAGATGGACAGATGTTCCAGATGTTTTTGTTAAGGAAGAGCCAAAGAGTGAGAAGTGAATAAACAACACTGCCCTCATGTGGCAGGATGTTTGGATGCAGTGATACATCAGACAATGATGAATAATCAGTAATTCATTTTATTAACAAAACTGTTAATTAAGTTCTGTAAGAGACCAAAGACAAAGTGTGTGTGTGTGTGTGTGTGTCGCCTTCAAACACCATTATTTATTTATTTGTTTGTTTGTTTGTTTCTCATGCATAGGTCCTGCTGCAGAACAGAGTGTGACTGTGTGTGTGTGTGTGTGTGTATGTGTGTGTGTGTGTGAGTGTCTCTCTCAGCCTGCACCTTGCTGTTTTCATTCTTCTGTTTATTCCAGTGAAACCCCTCACTACACACCCCTGTAACATTTACACCACCAACCACTAAACACTGCTTCCTCTCAGTGTGTATTTTAATAACAGGGTGTGTTTCAGATGCTATGAAATGAGAGTGAAGTGAAGGCTTTATTACCTGAGGGGCGGGGTCACCTGTCAGTGCTGTCTGATTGGTCCAGATGATGTTATGCTGCTATAACAGATACAGTGGAACCTCCTGTGGGTCTGCAAGTGTTTTGCAGGATTAGCAAGAATTTTACATTTATTTGAGTCATATGGGATCAATTTTAGTGTCTACCTGTGATGCTCCTTTACTGTGGGTTTATTATTATTATTATTATTATCATTATTATTATCATTATCTACTGCTCCCTTTATCCTCATTAGCTATGTTGTTTGAATTGTGTTACTGTTTTCACCAAAATATATAAAGAAAGTTTTCTCTCTCTGTGTGTGTGTGTGTGTGTGTGTGTGTGTGTGTATACAGGTGTACACACACACAAACACACACCCCTTATTCAGGCTCAGCTTTAACTTGATCCACATCCGCTTTCTCACCTGCTGACTGACTCCGACACGCTGAATTCACACCCGGAACCTTTAAGGACGTCGCGCGCGTTTCCGCACGGACTCACATCACTGACGGACCCGGAACCGGAACCGGAACACACCGACATCTGTGTGGTTTTCCGCGCACTAAACACGTATTTACACTCACACACATTTACAGTGTACGGTGTTTGTTTAAGCAAGAATAAAGCAGAACATTTGTACCTGAATATTAACACCATTAATTACAATTTCATTAATCAACTGCAGCAGTAAAATAACCTCCTGAATGAAGATGATTTGCAGAAACATGAAATGAAACGACTCACGTGCAGGAGGTTTATTTATAAATGATTTAGTGTCACAGAGAGATTAATAATCCACCTGCAGTTACACATCATGAGGCTTTAACCTGAGTTTATACTTTGGCCTGGAAGAAGGACTTGATGGACAGATGCATTGTGGGTAAAAAACAACAACAAACAAAAAAAAAACTTTACTTTAACGTGTAAACGTTAAACTCAATCATCATCTTTACTGCTGACTGTAAGTGGACTTTACAATAAGTGTGCAGACAGAGGGATAAATCTGCTCCTATACAGTCTGTCTTTAATGCACTACAGTCACACACTTCATTCATCTGCTAATCACTAAACAACTGTGCAGCTGCTGGTTTATTCTCTCCATAACTACTTACTGGTCCAGTTTATATCCTGTACATACAATCATCATGCACGTGTAGATAGAAGCAATATTTTCATATTCATATTATTTGATAGCATTTTTCTACCTCTTTAACGCACCTTAAAATTGACAAAATCTTAACCTAATGAATGCACCTTAAATTGTTAACAGTTTCTTTTATAACTATATACACCCAATCCCCCCTACAATTTCCCTTTGGGATTAATAAAGTACTCTATCTATATAACTATCTCTTTATCTGTAAGAAAAATATCAGGACAAGTGTAATTTTACATTTAAACTAAAAATAAAATAACATCACTATAATGAAAAGCGAGCAGAGTGGAATTCTGTTATCACCCAGATGAGGATGGGTTCCCTGTTCAGTCTGGTTCCTCTCAAGGTTTCTTCCTATTACCATCTCAGGGAGTTTTTCCCTCAGCACCGTCGTCCTCGACTTGTTCATCAGGGACGATTTGATCATTCTGATTCATACACATTCACATTTCCATAATTTAGTTTGATTGTGTAAAGCTGATTTGTGACAATGACCCTCGTTAAAAGCGATATACAAATAAAACTGAACTGAATTGAATTGAACTGCGTTCCGTATTTCAATAATATGGCACGGTTGCTTAGTGGTTAGCACAGTCACACCTCCAGGTCCCGGGGTCGATTCCCACCTCAGGGTCTGTATGCATGGAGTTTGCATGTTCTCCCTGTGCTTGGTGGGTTTCCTCTGGGTACTTCAGTTTCCTCCCACTGTCTAAAGACATGCAGATTGTGCTAATTGGCGTTCCCAAATTGCCCGTAGTGTGTGAATGTGTGTGTGTGAATGTTGACTGGAGGTCCCACAATGGGTGTACAAAATAAATACGATGGTCACCACTGGCCTCCACAGTTCCTAGATGGATGGATGGTATTTCAGTAAAACGATCTCATCTTGTCCAGCTTTAAATCTGCTCCTGAGTTTGTCGGTGTGTAAACAGAGACGGGTCAGAATTAATCATCAGCCTGAAGACCAGCACCAGCCTGAGGTCGTGTAGAGGTCACCAGTTTGGAACGAGCCAGTTTAAACACTTAAGAGCCATTTCAAATCCCAAAAAACAAGCCTGAGATCCAAAAGAACACAAAGTGAGAGAATGAGAACAAGAGAGAATAAATAGAGTGTGTTAATAAAGACCTGCAGAGGGACATAACTCTACACTACACATGAACACAACACCAGCAAAGAGCTGTGAGCAACTCAGCCTGTTCCATTACACTCATTACAGGACAAATTATATATTAAAGTAGAAAAGGCAATTCAGATTCAGAGTGTGTGAGTGTGTGTGTTTGTATGAGTGTGCTGCAGTAACACACACCGCATTAGCAGGAAACGCTCGCAGCATGACGGCACTCAGGCCTTTATACAGCGCTCGGGCTCCTTCCTCTCTCAGCAGCGTCCGCAAAACATCCACTACACCTGAGTAACGTCCATCAGCAGCTAAACAACAACACACACACACACACACACACACATTACTGAGTTTACTGTAGGACTGTGAGTACACATCTGGAATCTGGATGTGATGTGAATAAACAAGTAAATACACTCTGTGATCCTCAAAGTGTCGTGTAAATCCATTGGTTCTGAAGAGGACGGTAGGTGAGCTGCAAGATGGCATTGAATAAAGTTTTGGCAAGGAATAAAGTTTTATGTAAAATAAAATTTTACTTAAAACTAAAAAAAATACAATTCTAATTAGGTTTAAAATTCCCATACAATATTTCTACTATTTCTTCTAAATATTTACATTTAAAAAGTAATTAAAACTATTAAAACAATAGCCAGGGGATTTGCACAGCGTGATGTTCTACATTAACGTCAGTCTCAGAGATGTGATTAAAGGTCTGAGAGGGACGCAGAGGATTTCTGTACATCACGCTGGGCTTCAGCTTTGTTAAGTTAGGGAATGGCTGATCTATATATTTCTGATCTATATATATATATTTCTCTGCTATTGTATACAATTATTAATTTGTAAAGTTTTTTTTTTTGTAAAAATCATTCACAAAGTCCAATGTAAGAGGTTTGGATTGGATTAGGTTTGATTTATAAAACCTCAGACACCACAAATCACAGCTGATTATACAAATAATGCAAATAATAATTATATATTAAATAATAAATAATAATTATACAAAAGATCTCCAAGAAAACTCCAGAATCAGATAATAATAAAATGATGATTTTTAAATTAAGTCCTATATAATAAACTCCTCTAACACGTCCTAACCGTACAGAAAGAAAAACAGAGAACTCCAGCTGCCGAATAAACTCAAACCGTAAACATCAGAGTCATATAATATTGCTGTACAGGACGTTTCTCATTGTTGCTACGGTAACTAATGGAGCTGCTATTGCTGTGCCTTCTTTAGGAGACTTTACATTTCTGCCAGAGAGACTTGTTACGAAATCAGATCAGACTTTTAAAACTCAATATCTGATGTTTTTGTCCTGACACAGGTCTAGAAAATGTTTACTAGAAGTTTATTCAGCATTAAAATCCAATCCAGAATCAGACCCAGAGATCTCTCGCAGCACCCCTGAGTCCCTGATCCCCTCACTATGTGGAGGAGAGAAAACACTGCAGGCTAAAGGGTTGCACTATTGTCATCTTTAATAGAAATGAGTAACTGATGAAATGTAAAGATCAGATGAAGTCACCTGTCTGGAAATTGGACTTGAGGACATCAGGTGGAAGAGCGACGGCCCAGTTCACGATTCCAGCAGTTCCTCCAGCCAAAAGAATCCTGGGAGTGCTGAGTCGGTCCACACTATGTGTGTGTGTGTGTGTGTGTGTGTGTTTGAGAGAGAGAGAGAAAAAGAGTTATAAGTATGCAATAGAGCTGAATGTTTGTGTACCAGGTGAGAGACAGGTGTGGTGTGTTTACCTCTCGCCCTCAGGAGTCAGGACGGCTTTCAGGTATTCGTACGTTAAAAAGTAGAGACCAGAAGAAGGAACATCTGGCAGGTCAGAAGAGCAGAGAGAGGTCACATGACCTGAGATAAATATCCATAATCATACAACATAACATGCGCACACGCACACCTCTAATAAGAGTGAGGATGGTTCCCTTGTACACACTGCGAATTCCATGTTGTTTATAGAGTTTCAGCGCGCAGTCCACCGGCCCGGCGTATTTCAGCTGTCCACTGATGGACTGTACCTACACACACACACACACACACACACAGAGGAAGAGAGAGAGACTACTAAGACCATAAACCTATTTGTTCCAGTATGCAGTAATTTGCTGAAGCTTTGTTCTGAACTGAGGATGAATCCAGTCTAAAGCCAGAACTCAGTCTAACATCAGCACCACCAGCCCAGAGACGGACAGAGGCCATAGCACCATATCAGAGTGTGTGTGTGTGTGTGTGTGTGTGCTCTTGCCTGAAGCAGACACTTGATCCTCTCTCCTGGAGCTACAATGACTGTAGTGAAAACTCCGGCTAACATTCCAGCCATGAGTGTGTGTGTGTAGCTGAAACACAGACATCAGGAGAAGGAGTGAGAACCGGACGCTGACGTTGACGCGCGAGAAACGTTTCACTCTAGACGTATGAGGATCTGGTGTTAGTGTGAACATTTGAAAGTTACACACACATATACACACACACACACACACACAATGTTGCTTTCAAACAATGAGCTGAAATTATACTTTATTTTTCAAAAACAGACAACAAAAAAACACTCCTACACTTTTTCTTGACCCGTTTCTCAGAATATCTCGATTTATAAATGATTTATTTGGATATGGCTGGGAATATAAAGTATATTTAATTAAAATAAATAAATAAAGGCTCAAATATACAGCAACATGATGATCAGCTCTGGTGATTTGATGATTGTGTTTGTCTGTGTTTGACACATCTGCATTCGTCTCTCTTTAAAAATCAGACTTTTATAGGAAGACAAAAGGAGGAAGATATTTTAAATTCTTCCTGTGTTGAATAATTTCCTCTTTGCGCTGCTCTTTCCTCTGTCTCGTCGTTCGGTTGGTCTCCAGCCCTGCGCTCTCCTCCTGACCGTCTCCATCTCTCTCTGTCCTCCACACTGACCTGACGGGGACGGACGGGTCGCTCTGGAGCAGCTGCTTCCCGAGTCCGAATCCAAAGAAGCTGACGGCCATCATGGGGGCGACTCCGGCCAGCGGCGCTCCCATGCCTTTGTACAGACCCAACGCTCCCTACAGCACGAAGAACCAGCGCAGGAGAACCAGACACAGTGAGGAGACATGACACAAGAGCAGCTTCCTCTGTAACCAGAGAACCCCAGCTCAGGAACATTAACATCACACGCTACACGTCTTAATGATTAGAACCCAAAACCATCTCCGTGATCTAATCACCCAATCAGTGGCTTCCAGAGCTAGCAATTAGCATAGACGAGTGTTCATCATGCTAGCTAAACAGCTTTAAGAAATTATGAATGAACCTGTTGTTAGCACTTGTTTGTTAGCTAATGATAAAGTTAGGACAGAGTTTAGGATAATGTTCCATTCGAAGATAATTAACGACAGGTTTATTCATACTTTCTTAAAGCTAGCAATTAGCATAGAACAAATATCATCATGCTAGCTAACGATCTTAAAGAAATGCTAAACAAAGCTGTTGTTAGCTCATGTTAGTTAGCTTTAGCTACAATTTCCTGGTTCTGAAGGAGGAAAAGCATTAATTTAACACCAGGAACTAAAACTAGTGCGTTCTTTCTTTTCTAAATGTTTTCTTCTACTGTAACACACGAGGAGTTTATCATTGTGTAGTTTAACCTGAGGGAAGAATGTAAAGCTCTACTTCAACACTTTATGTATTATGGAGAGTAGCGCTCCTTTAATCTGAATTAAAAAAACATTTTATTGACAGATGATTTCAGGTTTATTTTTTTTCTTTAATGTCTTTAATGTCACAGCGACACCCAGTGTTCAAAACAGGAACTACACGTTTACACCCGAACAAAGTCAGCGGGACATTATTTGTGACTCTGTCTGTGAAAACCCAGTCTTTGTGTGTGTGTGTGTGTGTGTGTGTGTGTGATTCACTGTTTTCTATATAATTTGAGGCCTAATGAGTTCACACACAGTACACACACGATGCTCATTTGCACACTTCTGGACATTTTTCACTCATTCCACTTTTTACTTGCATTTAAATTAAAATTTATTTTGTCTTGTACAGAAAAGTTTTATATTTCTTATATATTTCGAAAACTTTTATATTTTGGTCTAACTTCTTATAGTTAAACTATTTTATTTATTTCTTGCTTTTTTAATTTTTAAAAATTTTAAGGTCACTGGCGGTCGTATAAGCCTTTCACTACATATCGTACTGTGTATGACTGTGTATGTGACAAATAAAATTTGAATTTGAATTTGAGTTTTGACTGCCTCTGCCCTTCACCATCGGGTGTGTTATCACCGCCCCTCCCTCTAAACTGCTGTCTCTGTCCTCACCCATACTACAGCAAGTAGCCACACACCCCCACGCCCCCCCCACCCCCCCACCATCACAGCACACCAGGTCAGAGAAGAACTGAGGAGACTCCGCCCTGACGAGACTGCTGGCCCGGACTGGATAAGCTCATGAATGCTGAGAGGCCGTGCTAAAGGATATATTATGTCCTTATATATTATAATATAGTATTATATGTAGTGAGCCACTACAGTACATCTTCACATGAGTTTAGAATTAGATAAAGTACCTGAACTCTGGAAAACATCATGTCTCATCTCAGTTCCTCAGTGATGACGTCTCACATCATGAAGACATTGGAACCACTGTTTCTCCATCTCCTCTGACCTCAGGTCAGTCATGCACTAGATTCCCTTCAGTTCACCTACAGGCAGAAGGGTTTTTTCCTCTGTATTCTCCCTAATTTAGTTGTAGCCAATTCCCACATGTCATTAGGGCACTCCCCAATCAAGGGACCAACCAAGCAGCATCTTTTGAACTGCTTGCTCACGTACAGACTACCCCACCAGGAGGCCACAGTATGTCAGGACGAGGGACTGCGTCTCAGAGACTATAGCTAGTAGCACAGGAGCACCTCAGGGGACTGTCCTCACCGCGTTCCCGTTCACTCTATACACCTCAGACATCTCCCCTGTTACCCGTCTCCATCGAGGGAGTGGATGTTGAGATGGTGAGGTGATACAGATACCTGGAGCTGCAGTTCACCGACAACTGACTGGTCAGTGACTATCTGTACAAGAAAGGTCAGAGCCAGCTGTTCTCCCTAAGAAGGCCTCGGCTGTTTCAACATCTGTAAAAAGCTCCTGCTGATGTTTTATCAATTGTTCATCACCAGTGTATGCAGTAGTGTGCTGGGGCCTCAGAAGCCTCAGAAGCCTCAGGTTCGGTGGTTGTGTTGTCCATCATGGCCAAGAGTCCGCACAGAGTCAATTCCAATCAGAAGAGTGTGTTTATCGGACGTCTTCTGTGGCGAAGCTGCTCATCTGACAGACTCAGGAAATCCTTTGTCCCCAGAGCCATTCGGGTTTTCATCGTGTCTCTACAAGGGTGTTGGAATGTGGACTGGGAGATCCGGCTTTTCTGCTAAAGATATACATATATCACGGTGCTACCCGCATAACTCGCTCATATTTTAGCTTCATAGTCTGCTCCTTCACCCTCAGCATTACATATTATACCAATACACATAGACTCAGTGTCACTTTCATTCTGTTCTTTGCACAATTATCACTATTGGTACTGTTGTCACTTTGTCATAAATATAATTCCACATGAAGGCTGCAGTATATCACACTTACATATATAAGGATTATTCATTTATTCCCTATAAACTCATTCTATGTATAATTTGATGTAGTGAATCACACTGGGTTTTCACAGACTGCGTCCCGTTTAGTCTGAACGCCAACGGAGGTTAAAATTTGAATTTACATTTTGGTCTCTAAGTTCTTGAATTAACCTGCAGTGTTGTGTGCAGTGTTTTTTGTCATTAAACTCAAACTGAGATAAAGCTAAATTTAAAACCGAGATTAAAGGACAAATAAGGCACAAGAGTTTAACACAAAATAATAGATAAAGGTTTTATAAATATAAATCGTGAAGATTATGAGGAACCTCTCTGGACAGAGTTTTGCGGAAGCAGTCGAACGTTCCTGTGTACAGCACGTACTGACCACTCGAGGCTTTGGGCTGCGTCTGAAGTCGAACCTGTGTGAAGACGAACACACACACACACACACACACACACAGAGACCTGGAGATTCAGTTATTCTTGTTATTTGTGTGAGTGAAGCAGTAAGAGCTCTATTACCCTGAACACGCTGATAAGAAACACGCTGGCAAACACAAAGCGAGCTTGTCCGAGCTGATAAGAGCTTCAGGGAGAGAGAGACAGTGTGGGGACGAGCGAGTGAGACGAGCGAGAGAGACGAGCTGTAACTCTCACTTCTGTCAATACACAGACCCAAAAAAACATGATTACTGTCATAACCGACATTAATTACTTTGTTAAACACAGCAGCTGGTGGCTTTATGCATTAATTACAGCTCAATTAAAACCTCAACTAAACTAAGTTATTAAAAAATTATATAGAACAATAAGCAACAGAACCAACACCAGGTTTTCAGCGTGTTATAAATCATAAAATTTTATACTATTTGAAAATGTATTTTATATGGCTCAAGCTGGAGCATTCGGTTCAACACGTCTGTGAATGAGTGAACGAATCAGTGAATCATTTGAGGAACAGAATTTAAATGATTCACTGAAAAGAATCTAATGAGGCTTAAACCTTAAAACCTTAAACCTTCATCTGTAACCTTAAACACTGCAACTTCAGTGAACATGATCATCAGGAACATCAGGTTTAACCTTTAACCCCAGGTGTAATCATGTGACGCAGACAGCGATGGTGCGTGATCAGTGTGTTTTGTTGCGTAAGCTAAAAGGGAATAAAGTTGTGTAACAGACGTAGTTGTTCCACGTTCCATGAATTTAACTAAAATTAGTATAAACATGTTTTACTTAAGTTGCAAACCAGATATCGGGCCTGTTGAGAAATTAATTAACCTTTTTTATATTTGTAATATTATATTATAAAATGCTTAATGCCGGATCTTTAAATGCTTAAGCTGAACAAATCAGCAGCTGATTAACACACAAGAGCAATTTGGTGTGAATCAGTGACTGAATCTGTGAATCATTTAACTGAACAGACTTTATAAATGACTTACTAAGAATCAAATATGTGAAATTCAACCAAAAACACACACAACATTTCAGCAGTCATGTGACGTGTTTTATGTTCATGTGTGTGTGAATGTGTTTTAACCTAAACATCCAATAAGCACAACACACACACACACACACACTGCTGTATTAAAGCTCTAGTCTGGAGTCTGTGTGTGTGGTGACTTAGACACACAGCGTACACAATGCTAATCTGTATTAGCCAAATATTAGCCATAATGTTCCATATGTAAAAGGAACACATGATTATTTATTAATATGTATTCTGAATAATGTATTATTATCCTCACTGTTATTCCATTTAGAGTATTTGCTAGACAGCCTCATCCAGAGCGACTTACATTTGATATATAATTTTACCTCTGAACAACAGGGGCAACTTGGTGGTGGTGGGGTTTGAACCTTTGACCTTATGATCAGTAGCCCAACAGCTTAATCACTGAGATACCCCTGACCACATTTTATATTATCATTATTATTAAATGTATAAATATATTTATACTGTATATCACTGCTCGGCTGGTCCCACCGTCTCTCAGAGATCGAGAAAGACCTGCGTCCAGACTGTTCTCTGTTCTGGCTCCTAATGTTCTTCTGTTCATACAGCTGAGTCACTGGATAGATATTTGGGTTAAACCGCACCACCCCCACACCCCCACTCCCACCCACCCAAAAAAAAACACCTCGTCAACACAACAGGATAGAAGTCTAATGATGGAAACTTCTAATGTAACAGTAACAGTCAATTAAATACAATATTAGTATTGTTATTATTATTATTTTGTCTCCATATGCGCTTATAATTTCTAATCTATCTCTCTATCGCTCAGTGTGTGTGTGTGTGTGTGTGTGTGTGTGTGTGTGTGTGTTTGTAAATGTCATGCACACTGAGTTTCAGAGGAAAATAAAGTCTCTCACTCACTCACACTCTCTCT
>JAQMYG010000015.1:183080-193566 GCA_030014215.1 Clariallabes teugelsi | reverse complement strand
CTAAATGAACGTCTCCTCTGCAGCAGAGGTCAGTTTTGGTCTTGATCTCCTGGGAAGGTCTTCATGAGGGACAGTTTGATCATCATGGTGCTTGATGGGTTTTACAAACACACTCGACACAATACTGTTCTTGCAAGAACTGCCACACTGCTGCCCCTCCACCAGAGGGAGACAGAGAGCTGAATTTCTGTCATGAGCACTAACCTGCTAGGAAAAAAAAATCAGAAAATCTGAGTGTTGTGATGGGAAGTTTGGATCATTTTAGTGACTCGTTTCTTCGAAACTCTTTGATGAATTAAACTTTTTTTTGTCATTTAGTTCATTTTGTTTTTTCAACCAGAAATAAAATAAAATGTTGCATTTTCAATAAACAGACCCTCAACAAGTCTACATACATAAATTTTGGCTATAGTTCCAGTAATGAAAATATTGCAGTCCAGCTAAGGACATTATAATAAACAGAATGAGCAGCTCACCATCATATCTTAGGACCAGAAGACTCATGAGAAGAAGCGCTCAATTCTGTTTCCTGTGTACTGCACTGCATAGCGTCTATGGGAGTCACATGACAAAAGAACGAATGACTCGGACTAGAAGACTCAAAGGTAAGTCAATTCTGTTTCCTGTACATAACCTACAGAGGTTGTGCGATGCTTTGCACATGAGCGCGAAAATGAACAAATCACTCGATTTGGAAATACGACTCGTTCTCCTGAGTCGACTCGTTCTCCTGAGTCACGTTAAAGACTCGTTCAAAAAGAAACAAATGTTCATGAGCGACCCATTACTACAGAAGGGTTTACTAATATCCCAAAAGTGTCCTTACATAGAAGGAAAGTAGAATAAACTTCCTGTGATTGCATATTTATAAATATAAACCTTCTGTCTATTAACCTACGCTTTTTATTGTATTATTTTTATGATAATAGAGCTGATCCATTTAAATGTACATGTCCATGATTTAGGATTTTGTTTCTAGTCTTATATCGTGACTCTCTGGATAGGAGCATTTAATCACAGAGGAGACGAGACGGAATGTCCTGCAGGTGAAACAAATTCCATCCGAATATAAAGTTCTCTATCTAAATCTGTGAAAAGCTTTAGGAGCCCTGCTCATCATCATGAGTCATATCAGGGTAGTGTTTACGCCTCATTACTTTGTATATGTAATTTACTCAATTAACCTTAAAGATAGAAAGAGCTAGCTAGCATGGCTATGTAGCCTCATAGCAAGTTCATAGCAAAGGACACTAATACATCTGGTCAGTTTTAGCGAGCGAGATTATCAGCATCCTGTCTGAACTCCGTCCTCTTTATCTGTGTTCATGTGTGCAGGTCTTACCTGTGTGCTGTCAGAAGGTGTTTACACCAAATACACTTCCAGAAACAAACTCCCGGTGCTCACATAAACGCTCAACTGCCCTGTACATGCAAAATCTTTAGTGTACACAGCAAATTAATCAGCTGTATATTACACTAAATTACTGCATTCTCCACTTTATTAGGAACCAGAACAGCTGCTCGGGTGCATGACTTTACCTGATATGAACAGATAATTGATTTCTTTGTCTTTTGTATTTGGAGTCAGAAGTGCCGCGACTTGCAGTGAGGTGAGACGCTATTACACTCGCAAACACACAACAGCAGGAATGTGCCTGGGTTATTTACTTAATGTCTAACTATCTTAATATAACTACATCTGTTAGACTTATAGAGATGATTGAGATCTAACGACATTATGATCAATAAAATGCAAAATCATTATCAAAATCATGTTCCATGTTGATTTGTACAACAGCCTGGAAACAAAAAAACATATTTCCTTAAATAAATTACTATTTATAGTTTTGGAAGTCGAGCTTCACCAACAACGTCATGTGACCTGTGACATGGCTATGTATAGAGCTCTCACTCACTCATCACCTATACCCCTTTATCCTGTATAAGGTGGGGGTCTGTGGGGGGCCTGGAGCCTATCCCATGAGGCGGGATACACCATCACTGGGCACAAACACATACTACGGGCAATTTGGAAACGCCAATTAGCCTAATCTGCATGGACTGTGGGAGGAAACCGGAGTCCAGACACTGAGGTGGAAATCGAACCCAGAACCTGGAGGTGTGAGACAACAGTGCTAACCACTGAGCTTCTGTGCGTCCATGTAAGGAGCTTATGTATAATAATCTAATAGTGCCATAGTAATGTACATCAAGCGTCAGTTTGATCTAAACAAAGGCCTATTATTAAATACAAACTTGTTCTCTCTCTCTCTCTCTCTCTCTCTCTCTCTTTGGGAAAACACACTAACTGTTTTAATAAACATTTGTGAAAATAGACAAAAAGTAAGTAAACAGAAAATACAATATGAGTACATTAAATATTTAAATATAATTCTAAATGTTCTCACTCGTTTCTTCATTCTTCACCACCAACACGTCCTCCACCTTCTCCATCAACCTCCTAAACGAGGAACATAAATTGATTGTAAAAAGGAAAATTCTTAAAGCCTGCTTCCAAATGAGACATTTGTACCCCTATAGTGTTTTTCCGGCCCAGAAAGGGTCAGTGCTGCTTAGCCACTCGCATCTTCTCCTTAAAATGAAACTCACAAGTTAGACTCAGCCTCAGTGTCAGACAGCAGAGGAGTTCTGTCAGTATCTGTATTGTGATTTACTTCACAGCCACCAGAGGGCGCTGCACTCCACACATTGCTTGTCCATTGCACTAATGTGTGGGAGGTTAAGCTGAAGATGTCACTTTATCTTTAAGAAGTTAACATTTAAGTGCTTCCTCCTAGTGCTCTCTCTCTCTGCGTCTTCACTAAAGTGTGTTTGTACGAAAGCTGAACGTTTTGCCGTGTCGTGTTTTAATTCTACATTAAGGGGGTTAAAGAGCTGGCGGTTCTTAAAGTAAAACATCATCCTGCCATTAACTGTGTTCCTGATCAGATGAGAGGAACACAGACATCAGATCACTTGCATGTCCTCCACCTGGACCTTCACCACCAACACGTCCGCCACCTTCTCCATCAACCTCCTAAAACGTGGAACATAAATTGATTGTAAAAAGGAAAATTCTTAAAGCCTACTTCCACATGAGACATTTGTACCCCTGCTGAGGAGTGTGACATCATTAATAAACTCATGGCAGAGCGCTGACACGCCCCACATGGGGCAGAATCCCAAGTTTTGGTAAAGAGTTAATTATTTGAGAAACGTGTCATGACGGTAAACAGGCGACGTTATAAACGCTGTTTTTTCAGTGAGTAGAACTGAATCACCTGACTCACTGAACCACTCCTGACTCACTGAACGACTCCTGACTCACTGAACCACTCCTGACTCACTGGACGACTCCTGACTCACTGGACGACTCCTGACTACATCAGTGTGTTGCTCTCTGTGGCAGCGTATGAATGAGAAGGTGTTTGGCAGGTGAGCACTGCGGTCAGATGATTCTCAGTAATTACACACAGCGCAAGCCGAGGATCTGTTCTCTCTCTTGTGTTTACGCTAAATACAAGAACATTTCCTAATGGGTCAGGACTGTTGCACACATCCTCCTTGAGTGCAGAGATTGTTCTGGACCGGTTCTGATGGACTCCTGACTTCAGCCCAGAGTAATGAGTCGGGTAGTATTAGATCTCGATCTGCTGGTGTAAGTTTTAAAGCCAAAAATATCACATTTCATATCAGGACAAATGCAGGACAGGGCTCCGGTCCGGTCCGTGTATCAGTAGCGCAGTGTTACAGTCAGATCTATAATATGAGAGTTGTGGTGAGAAACACAGCAAGGTCTCAGTCCTGAGTGTTCTAGTGTTCTAGCGCTGGGTTAAAAGCAGGACTGTTCAGTTTTCCACACTGAGCGTGCTCAGAAGCAGCTGCTGCTCATGTGGGCCTCCGTCTCCATATTACATAAGACCGCCGAGTGATTGATGAGCGGCTCGGTTTACGGCTCCACAGCCAACTTTCTCTCTCGTTTACTCACACCGACTCAGAGAGAGGAACAAACGCTTACTATTGCTGTATAATAATGTGATGAATAATAATGCTTACTATTCATCAGAGTCGTTTCTACACTCGCTGATCTCCAGCCTCACCTTTCTCTAAAACTATATCCCATAATAATCACACCAAAGCTCTCAGCTCGGTCGCGGCCTCGCCCCGGTTCCCTCCACACTGATCCTGAAAAACAGGAACATAACTTGTTGCATAAGAGACACATGTTTCATTCACCACACAATCATTCACCAACACCACTTGCACGTTACAGGAACTCGGCTGTGATAAGTGCATTAGTGTATCAGGGGATTAAAAAGAGAAATAAAGGAGTGTTTACTCTCAGGACTGTTCTGTTATTCTGTACAATCAAAAGTCCCACTTTAACTCGAACGCTCCTCGTACATTAAAACAGGTTGCTCAGTTTCTGTGTTTTTATTCTCTTTATTAAAATGTTTAAATAAACTTGATCCAGTCAGTTCACTGCCCAGTCCTAATTATCTTAATGGTTTCCACTAAATGCTTCCCCTCCACTGTAATGGTTTTAATGCGTCTTGATTCTCTTGCAGATCCAGAATACATTTGGTGAAGAGCAGAAGTGCTCAGTGGAACCACATCGGGTTCTCCACATTGTTTTAGATCCACACTGCCACCTACTGCAAGGACGTGTGCAGCACAGGACATATTAGAGGACAAATTACACTAGACAGTTAGTTAATGTTAACCTTCACCATCTTTAACGTATCATCCAATAATTAATGTTAACCTTCACCATCCATCAAAGAATCCTATGAGAATGTAGAGCACATGATATAACACGCTTCTCAAGGTTAGACCCTGATATATTCTAGATGTAAAAGAATCACTGTTGGCTTTAAAGGAGAAGCTGGTTACATTCTCTGTGCCTGTGAGTTTCGCATTTGAGGGAGAGACAGCTGCAGCGAGAGGCCCAAGCTATGCCCCCTCCACTCACACACACCATGATCATTCATTAATATTATTGTTATTACTATTATTATTATTATTATTACTATTATTATTATTATTATTATTAATATTATTATTATTATTATATATTTTTTATTATTACTCACTCATCGTCTGTACTGCTTTATCCTGTATACAAGGCGGGGTACACCCTGGATGGGGTGCCAATCTATTGCAGTTCTTCTTCTTCTTCTTATTCCATATTACAGCTTTTTAGGAAGTCAGCGTCAAAGTACAGTAATGAAGTGCTGAAGTCAGAGCTAAGGTGAAATACACCACTGTTATGTAAAGACATGAAAAAGCTGATGATTTGGTACAGTTAGGCCATGGAAAATGCAGATTACTGATCATTGATTACTGATAGATTACTGATCTCTAGGGGGCGCTGTGAGGGGCTGACGGATCACTACAGAGAGACCTGTGATAACCGCTGCAGTGATACGGGTGGAGTAGACGTATGTATACTGTATATATTATATAGACTTCAAATCATTAATCTCACTGTTCATTAACATGTAGATGGTTTTAACATGCACAACCCCTCGCTGTCACATGACGCGGCGCCGCTACGACTTACGGAGGACGCCACGACCCTCTGAACAGGAACCTGCGCTTAACCCCTGACCCTCAACTGCCTTCTTACTGTTAATATTATAAATTATTTCTCTCAGGCCACGTTGACAGTGTAAGGCAGAATCTGTTCTTCATTACCAGTGTAAACACACACACACACACACACACACACACACACAGCAGTCGGGACTTGTGAATGAACCACTGACTCGAGTCGATGTGGAGGAATCAGAGGTTCTGCGGAGACGACGTGGTGTGAGCGGATTATCGAACACAATGGTTCAGACAGTGCAGGTGATGTTCCCAAAGTTAACTTAAGCTCTGAAATTCCACAGTCTTGTAGAAACTCGTACACAGCAGCGCTGCTCAGTGGAGGAAATACAGCAGCACTAATCTGTGGGGTTTATACTGTTAGTGATGTGGATCATTAAATAGTGTGTGTTTGACTGATGACCTGAGAACCTCCGGGCGTGTCAGCGTGACTTTACTCCACACTCCGCGCGTGTTAAAAACTTATTCATTAACGGTTTAAGTCGAACACGACCAAAACACACTGTATCATCTGTTCTCCTGAACTTATGTACTATTCATGTTATTGAGCCATTATTTATGACCAGACTTTTATCCTGTACGGAAAACCCGCCCCCTCGCGAGCGCACCCGTTAGCATGCACGTCGTGTGGCTGTGATTTGCTAAAGTTTTTATTACATTAAAACCGGCCGTGCTCTTTGACTTTCTGAAAAGATCTCAGAGTCTGTGAAAGTGGAGCGGAATCACGTAAAGGCATTTTCAGTTCATAAAAAGTAGGACTGAGCAGAACATACAAGATGCTGATGACCTTCACAGGATCCGGACTCTGGATCTGTTTACTATAGCGGCTGGTTTTTAGAACTTCTTCAGTGGTATCTTTCCTGCTCTAACTGCATCCACTCTTCTCTTCTGTGAAGGCTGTGCACTAGATGTTAGAGTGTGTGTGTGCGGATTTGCATTCATTCACACACTCTAAAGGAGTATTAATGAGATCTGGTGCTGATGTCAAGGAGTCTCCAGTTCCAGTTCATCCCAGAGCTGACTGTTCGGTGGGGTTGAGTTCAGTCAGGGCTCTATGCAGGACAAATAATTTCTTCATGGAGCTGGCTTTGTGGATCTCACAGGGGTTCGGATAGTTCCTCTTAGTTCTAATGAAGGGGAACTGTAACACTACAGGGAACACAGGGACATCACAAATGGGTGTGATGGTCAGGGGTGCACATACTTTTGTTTAAAAGTATACTATAACATACACCTGTGCCGTGCCATGCGGGTCAGAGTATGAGATCGGAGCGTGCTACACACACACACACACACACACACACATGAAGGAGACAGACGGCACTGGATTTCTGTTCTCAGATACGATTATCTTCCATATCTGATTTGATTCCATCAGACTCGGGCACGGTTCAATCGGTTCAATCGGTTCAATCGGGCGCGGAACAATCGTGTTCACACTGATCCACATGATCCATGTTTAGGGTCGGGTGTTCTCAGAATCGATCCTGGGGCTCTAATGTGAAAACCCTCTAACATGTCACTTTGTTATGGTGTTTTGAATGTGGGCTCTGCACTTTTAAATAAATCATTTTAAAACCATAGAGTGTTCCTGAGCTTCTCCATCAGCGTAGGTGACTTTAAGCTTTCGACAGAATGTTCTCTATCACACAGGGCTGCGTATAAAACCCTTCAGGAACAGAAGAACCCTTAAAAATCCACATTTTGCTTTCAAAACTGTGGGTTAATACTTCATGGTTAGTTTAATTATCATAATGTTTAGTTCCAGTCCAAAAGTTCTGATCTCTGGCTCCATGCTCTCACGGCATCTGGCCTCCATCACGGCTCCACTTCACTCATGTGGTAGTGTTTACAGCCCCTCCCGTCCACTCTCCCTCTCTAACATCGTGTGGTTCATGCTGACATCCCAGTGCCAGCTATTCAACAAGCTGGAGTGTGTGTGTGTGTGTGTGTGTGTGTGTGTGTGTGTGTGTGTGTGTGTGTGTGTGTGTGTTAGAGCTCTTGCTCGAGGCCAGGTTTAATTCCTCATGCTGCCGGAGTTGATAATGATGTCATTGAGAACGCAGAGCTCCCAGGACCTGCGTCATGATGTTCCAACTCCACCAACAAAAAACAAGAAGGTGAAAAGATCTATTGAGCTGTGAGAAGAAGTTCCTCCTTGTTGTGGAGTGAATACAATCTGTGGCACTGAGGAAGGATTTTCCATAAAACATGGCAGCTGGAGGGTGATGGTCAACCAGATTACACTGAAAAAGAAATAAACTGGTGTAGTAACAACCAGACAGTGGACAGGATGGTCAAGGAACACAACAGCAGTCAGTGATGTCACCAAGGACCTCCACGAGAGCGGTGAAGTTCCTACACACTACCATTAGAAGAAGAATTCGAGAGCAGAAATATAGAGTCAGAAGAACAGATTGAAATTCAGAAAGAAGTACAAAAAATCCATCAGCAGATCTGAACCCAACTGAAGAGGAGAAGATGCTGCTGGAAAAGACAACTGCAGCAGTTCGGTGATGTCACTGGGTCAGCGAGCGACTTTGTGCACTTACTGCAAATGACAGACATCCAAAGATTGAAAGATATTTACTTTCATCTGTTCCGATACTTTTGCTTACACAAAAATCGAGTATCACTGAAAGCACAATCATCAAATCATCACAATGATATGTGCAATTATTCTAAATGTTGAAAGGTCATTGATGTCATCGTTAGTATTTCATATTTATTTCATTATAAATAAAAAAGGACTGCATCCCTTACATTCTTTTATAAAAAAAAAAAAGAAAAGCAATCAGGATCATGCGTTTTTCTCATTCCTGTTTGAAAGGCGGCTCGCTCCACTCTTAGGCACGAGGAGGTGACAGCTGATGGAGGTTTACCACAAAGTCATTAGTAGTGTAAAGGCATGAAGGAAAAATAAAACCTGGAATGTAAGTGCAGTGGAAATGCTGTACGCTCTGCTTCTGAAATCTGCTCATTAATAAAGTGTATCAGTGTTATTACCACTCCCACAGTCAAGCTCCGATCAAATCTCTGGCACTGAGTCCAGCAACCTCGCCAAGCTGAGCTGGAGGAAGCAGCCACGGAGCTCGGCCTGGCATGCAACAAGAAGCAAATCAAATGAAGATAAAATGCCTTTTTCCTCTCGAGTAAATTATAATCAATCTTCTTTGGATTTTTGCTTGAAAGTTAAATTAGTGATAATGAAACGCAGCAGATGGACTTCGCTTCGCACTGGGCCATTTACTTCTCTATCCTACACAAAGGCTTCATAAACACCATATGACACGGACTAAAGACTTCATAAACACTGTTCATAAACACCATATGACACGGACTAAACGCTTCATATGACATGGACTAAAGGCTTCATAAACACCGTATGAAATGGACTAAAGGCTTCATAAACACCCAATGGCACAAACTAAATCCCTTCATAAATACTGTATGACATAAACTAAAGGCTTCATAAACAATAAATGACACAGACTAAAGGCTTCATAAACGCTGTTCATAAACACAGTATGACACGGTCTAATGGCCTCATATGACATGGACTAAAGGCTTAATAAACACCATATGAAACGGACTAAAGGCTTCATAAACACCCTATGACACGGACTAAATCTCTTCATAAACACCCTATGACACGGACTAAATCTCTTCATAAACACTATATGACACGAACTAAAGGCTTCATAAATGCTGTATGATACGAACTAAAGGCTTCATAAACACTGTATGACACAGACTAAAGTCTTCATAAATACCGTATGACATGGACTAAAGACTTAATAAATACCTTATGACATGGACTAAAGGCTGCATAAACACCGTATGACGTGGACTAAATGCTTCATAAACACTGATCATAAACACCATATGACACGGACTAAAGGCTTCATAAACACTGTTCATAAAGACCATATAACATGGACTAAAGGCTTCATAAACACAGTATGATATGGTCTAAATACCTCATATGACATGGACTAAAGGCTTCATAAACACTGTATGAAACGGACTAAAGGCTTCATAAACACCGTATGACGCGGAATAAAGGCTTCATAAACACCGCATGACACGGACTAAAGGCTTCATAAACACCATATGATACGGACTAAAGTCTTCATAAACACTGTATGACATGGACTAAAGTCTTCATAAATACCGTATGACATGGACTAAAGTCTTCATAAATACCGTATGACATGGACTAAATGCTTCATAAACACCGTATGAGACAGACTGCCTTACTTTTGTCTGCTTTTCTTTTTATTTCATGTCAGAATCACACACTAAAGAGGTCAGTAACTTTATTATACTTACAGTGTGTTCATGAGGGCCACGTCAGAGGCAATATCATCTCACACACACACACACACACACACACACACACACACACACACACACACACACACACAGAGCTGTTCCAAATCTGATCAGGGAGAAGATATAAATGGATGAAATTAACAATACATTACTCAAACTCAAATTATTCGTTCCACAGCCCAAAAAAATAAATTCATAAAAATAATCAACCCAAAATATAAAGTAAAAATAAAACAAATTAACCTGCACTTTACCTTAAAAAAAAAGTAAAAAGAAATCCCAACGGATAAGTGTTTCCATTGTGTGTGTGTGTGTGTATGTGTGTGAATCTAACGTAAGCTCCCCTCTCCCCCTTCTCGTCTTCCACAGTTACCCTTCCTCCACTCTTTTCACACACGTGCACACACAACGGAAACACTGTTTTATCGAAAAAATAAACAATAAATCTCTCTAATGACACTCGCTTGAGCGACACACTAACGGAATCACTGCTGTAAAGTAAAAATAAAACAAATGAACCTGAACTTTACCTTTGAAAAGA
>JAQMYG010000014.1:24663181-24673644 GCA_030014215.1 Clariallabes teugelsi | reverse complement strand
TTAATCGTATAAATTTAGGAAAAATCTGTAAAATAACGGTGTTTCTCTGTAAAAGATAAAATAAAAATTTCTGTAAATTTAATGTTTTTGAGCATAATATGAACTAGAGTATTTTACCTTAATTTTACGTTTTTTTGTTTGGCAGCCATTGCTGCCAGTCATTTGACCGTTTTTTTACGCTTTTTTTTTTTTTTTTTTTTTTTACAGTGTACTGCGTGTGTGTATGTGTGTGTGTATTGTGTACAGTGTGTACTGTGTGTGTGTGTACAGTGTGTATTGTGTACTGTGTGTGTGTGTCTGTATTGTGTCCAGTGTGTGTGTGTACAGTGTGTGTGTATTGTGTACTGTGTGTGTGTGTGTACAGTGTGTATTGTGTACTGTGTGTGTGTGTGTGTACAGTGTGTATTGTGTACTGTGTGTGTGTGTACAGTGTGTATTGTGTACTGTGTGTGTGTATTGTGTACTGTGTGTGTGTGTTTGTGTGTGTGTTTGTGTGTGTGTATTGTGTACTGTGTGTGTGTGTGTATTGTGTACTGTGTGTGTGTGTATTGTGTACTGTGTGTGTGTGTATTGTGTACTGTGTGTGTATGTATTGTGTAGTGTGTACTGTGTGTGTGTATTGTGTACTGTGTGTGTGTGTGTGTGTGTGTGTGTGTGTGTGTGTGATTTCACGTGTGTAAATCTGTTCCCATTTGCAGGAGGGATGTCCTTGGTTGGTTAAAGCGTCTGTCTGCCGTTTTATTTGCAGCATGAGGCCGTTTATTAAAGCGCCGCTCCGTCTCACGGTGTGAATTACAGCCGGTGGAACAGAAACACTATTAAACTCACTTTTAACAACAACATGAAAACTGAAACGGCAACAACGTGAGCAATAAAACAGGAACAACAATGTGAAGAATGAAACAGCAACAACAACAACAACAATGCTCAGCAAAAAACAAACATCTGAAGCATCTGTAACGTGTAAACAGACACACGAGAACATTTCATGTTCCAGACCTGGAGTAAAGACTGAGTGCGCTGCGTGGGTGTGTGTGTGTGTGTGTGTGTGTGTGTGTGTTAGCGTGTTACTCTCTCATGGCAGACGTTTATCTGCTGCTCTGTATGTGGGAGCTAAAGGTCTGTGTTTGTTCCTGCCAGGAGAAAGAGCCACTTTGATTTTAATCTGATTTATAAACCACAGCATTCGATTATCAGTTATAAGGAGATTTACGTTTGCATTTACATCAAGGTTTTTTTTCTTTTAAATAATAAATGTTCCATAATTTCTGAAATAAATCTATACCAGACTCCAGTATCAACCCCCCCCCCCCCGCCCGCCCCTGCCCCTGCCCCCCCATAGCTCCGCCCCCCTGCCAGTGTGGATTGAAATGCTTTTTAAAATAGCCTTGAACGCGGTTTTGGCAGAACACACTCAGCATGAACCGGCCTTTAGTGCCTTCCAGAAATGCAGAACTGACTAATGGGCAGGAACTGGGACAAAGTGTGTGAGGTGCCGAGAGTGAGACAGGCGGTGGAGTGTCGGCTCAGCAGAATGATGAAGTGCTCTCACACTCGCAGAGACGGAGGGAATAAAAAAGGATGGAACAGCAGAGGGAGAGAAAAATAACCTCTCAGAGAGGCTCGATCCCACCGGACCTTCATTACTGTCACACACTGCCATCAAAGTGGAGGCCGTAATTCTCTCTCTCTCTCTCTCTGACACACACACACACACACACACACCTTTAGAGAGTGGAATGTGAGTGAGAGGGGATATGGATTGGCTGGATTATATAAAGACAATCAGGTGAGGCATGAGTGTGTGTGTGTGTGTGTGTGTGTTGATCAGGACTCCAGTAATTAGGCATAGATATAATCAGTTCTATGATATATCACAATATTTAAAACACACACACACACCTCTTGTTAAGAAAAAGGAAAAGCCTCAGCAGGGCGTCACGGCGCTCCATCCTTGCCTTCAGGTTCAGTTCATGTGGATTTTCGCAGGTTCTCCAGTTTCTGCCCAGGTAGCTGGATGTGCGATGCCAAATTACCCCTAAGTGTGTGTGTGTGTGTGTGTGTGTGTGTGTGTGTGGTTCCCTGGCGTCCCACCCAGGGTGTATTCCCATTTCACAGCCCGTGTTCTTACTGAAGGTCCTGGATGTCATTGTGTCTCTTCTTCATCCAGCAAACTGAGAACTTTGTATCATTTTAATAAACTCCTGTTGGTTAATGCTTTAAAGACATGTTTTAAAACTGGACTAGTTAATTAGCTCAGACAAATCCTGAAAGGTGTGTGTTGTTGAAAACACACACACACATGTGTATCTGGCCAAGGGCGTCTCCTGAACGCTGTGAATGCTAATGATAAAAAATCTATAGAGTCTATATTTAATATCGACACACACTTGCATTGCGTTTGTTGTAGTTACCATTTCTGCTGTAGTCAGTGGTTTAACACCGTAGGGTTGTCTAAATGAAGGTGTGTGTGTGTGTGTGTGTGTGTGTGTGTGTGTGCTCAATGTTCTGAATCAGCAACACCTCCAGCATTTAATGACATAAAGAAGCAGATTTATGAGCTCCGTTGCACTTCTGTAGATTTGTATTGTTTGCGAACAATAGAGTAGAAAATCATTACCATTTCCCTTCATTAACGAACCGTGTTCTCATTGTGCAGAGTTTCACTTCCTATGTGTGTGTGTGTGTGTATCCATGTGTAATGACTGACTGAAGCAATCCTGTTCACTCACCAACTCTTACACTCTATTGTTGAAAAAAGAATTAGTGAGTGATCGATAGAAAGTGAACATTTCCACACGAACTGCGATTAAATTAAATTAAATCCCGCCTCCTGAGTCTGCTGGTGATTGGCCGACTAGAATCCACATGACACTATAGTATACCTACTGTATATGAGGTCAGTAACTAGTCTGTCTCAGGATATTCACATCAGCTCCTCACCAGGTTCCTCCAGCCTGCACTCGGCCCTACAGCCACTGAACCCTGAACAGCTCAAGTCAGCTTACAAAACCTCTGAATCGAGAGGAGAACAAGTGTTAAAGCGCCCTCGGACTGTTCTACTGTGTGGACGGGTCACATTCATGACATCTTGGTCTGTTACAATCCTTGTGTACATACAGGTGTGTAAAATGTGCATTTCCTGTTTTTTTTAACCCTCTGTTAACAAGGAAGTGTTTCTCACAGATGAGTGGAAAGTGTTTATATTCACAAAATGATGAGTTCCTGAGTTTCACAAGAGTTCCTGAGGTTTGCTAATTCCCACAACACACTCACTGGCTCAAACTGACTCCGGTGAAATCTCCAAACAGAAGAAATATTTACTCCGATGCTACAGCAATCTTGTCCATACCTTCACTCTCACATCAATCATGGAGACACTGGCCAATCAGGGGTGTCTGTTAGCAAACACATGTGGATGAGGGACGGATAGAGTATTACAGTATGTTCCTCTCCTCTGAGTGTATTACCTAAATCTCCTAATCTCCATGCATGTCTCAGAGGAAGCACATGTTAGCCCTCACCCTTCCTGGTTGGTGGCTCTTTTCTTGATGAGGGAGTGACCTCAAGATGGAATGATGAGATTTCAAAGAGGTGTTTAGTTTTGCTCTGTCCTCGAACCCTCGGACCTGTCTCTCCTTCTGCTATTAGATTAGATTAAGCATTAAGCGTATTAAGCATTTCACTGCATTTCGTACTGTGTATGACTGTGTATGTGACAAATAAAATTTGAATTTGAATTTGAAATTTGAATTTGAGATGCTTCTGTAATTGGTGTCACTTGCCAACTAAACTGAAGTCATCCTGATCAGTACCCCAGGAGCAGCCATTTAAGTTATGTTCAGCCGTTATTCGTCACATATACATAACTGCACAGTGAAATTTTTTATTCTTTGCATATCCCAGCTTCTTGTTAGTAGGTTGGGGTCAGAGTGCAGGGTCGTCCATTATACAGCAGACAGGGTTAAGGGCCTCGCTGAAGGGCCCAACAGCGGCAACCTAACAGAGCTGGGGCTCGAACCACCGACCTTCCGATCAGTAACTCAGAGGCTTAAAAAGCCGAACCACCACCGCTCCTATTTAGCATAACCTTAAGAACTTGCTGAAGAGATAATAGCCTTAAAAGAGGTTAAACACCCTGTCAAAGATCATCAAAAGTTAGAATACTTAATATCCACCAAACCTCCAACAAGCAGGATGGACAGTATTTTCCTAAAAAACCTAAAATTCCATTCTGTTTAAATTATTCCTGGACCCTTTCTCTTGCCATTCCTGCAAATCGAACCTCACTTTGGCAGCTGGATCAAGAAAAATCTCAGATCGGAGAAAATCACCCGACTCCACCAAACTGTTCTAAGAAACAGGCACACTGGAGTCACCAAGGCCCAGCAGGTCCTCACAAGAAGCCCGACAAGACGGATCATTCCTTTGAAGTGCTGCCAGCGTGAACACTCGTGATGTGCACAAGCAAGATCAGCTCAAAGTGTGAGATTCAGCATCCAGGTCTAATTATCTGTAGGAGTTATAGTTCATAGAGTTATTTTGTAGTAAGGTGATTAATGCTGTAACCAGACTTTGACCTTAACTGTATGCTGTTTTATACAAAGCGTCGCTTTGATCTTTGTTTCTCTCAATCTCCTCACATCTCCCTGAGCTCCTGTTGCATCAATTTCATACTAGTGCTGTTATTTTTTCCTCCATAATTTATCACACTCTGAGCCAATAAGATCTGTCGATGAACAGCGTTATTGTGATTCTGTAGTTATTTGCAGGATAACAGAGTAAGCGCATCACGTCGCTCTTCTTTCACTTTTCAATCCATCCATTCGAAGCCTGGGACTGATTAATTGGAGCAGGAGCTCCTCATAAATCCATAACGGTTATTTACAGATCTGTCCCGAAGCTCTTCTTTTTCACATTTCCTCTTCAGTCTCCCTACAGTAGCTGTTATGAATATTAATCCACATCATATGTAGTGACGTTATAGCTGAATTTTATTTCTAGCTGATTTATGGCAATTTATCAAATTAATGAATAATCATTTTATTCTTGTTAATTCCAAGCTCTGGCTCCAGCATCACCTCCAGCATGTGTGCTTTGATAGTTTGAGATCCCTGAAGTCATTAAATCAAACAGAGCGCAGGTTCCCAACTGTGCTCCTGCACATGTTAGTGTTTTCCTGCTCTGTCACACACATTTCTCTTCAAAAAATGCTGTTAATTATCTGATTAGTTAAACACTACGGTGTGCAGGACAGGGCTTCTCCAGGAGCCTGGTGAGGAACAGTGGCAGGCGGTCAATAAGGGGCGCAGGGGCGCCGCCCCCTTAAAGTTAGGCAGAGAAGAATGCTATTTTAAGATGTAATTATTAAAAAATAATAATTATTTAATTTAATAATGAAATAAGGTCATTTAGTCACAATATTCTGCTGTATTTCTTAATATAATTTATTTACAATAAAAAAAAAACTAAACTGCATTACGTTCATACGTGTTTGTGTACGCGGGGCGGCAGACAAACGAGTGTCTATGTAGACACGTTAACTTTTGAAAAGCATATTATTTGAGCCTAAGCACTAATTAGATTTTTTCAAATCATTCTTGGGGCGAATCCCCGAACCCTCCCACTTTTGTTCTTAGCAAATCAATATTGTTTTTAAATATTTGGGCTCATGTGATTGGACCATTCTCAACGAGTCTTATTAACGCTCAGCAGATTGTTAGTTAATGTATTGAATAGTGATTGACGTGGAAGCAGCTAAATATGAGAGAAAATTCTGTAATTTTTTCACTAAAATACCCCTTCGCAAGGCGATCGGACGAAGAAAGAAAAAAGTTCGACCTGATCTTCTAATTAAGCAGCAGTCACGTGACCATGGCCGAGCTTACACTCTGTGCTTTTCCAGCACTTCTTATGGCAATTTACAGACGATTATTAAAAGTTACATACCCCACCCCTCAAAAAAAAATTTTTTTGCACCAGCTACCCCTGGTGAGGAACCTGTGAGATGGAGGACACCAGGTTAGAGAGCATTCATGGAGAAAGCAGGATCTGATCTCAAGATATGAAACAAAATTGGTGAGCACCAGTGTGTTATTGGACACGATACTGGATCTGATCTACTGCACCGTGATCCAACTATCTGATCACATGACCAGCCTCAGGCAGAGTATCCCAGTATAGACTGATTAATAGTCATATTCAATTTGTTCACAATCACACGGACCTTTAAATAACACCGTTGTGCTCGAGTCTCTTTCCTAATTAAGAGCGATGGAACCAGCATGTTTCTCTCCCACGTCCTTTGTTAAGTATTCTTCTTTATTTAAAAATTCTTTTTCTTTTTATTCATTTGCTGATACCTTACTTCCCTTCTGACTTCCTGTCCGTCTTTTTGATGTGATCATCTCTTGTCTGACTTCCTGTCTCATTCCCCATCTGACCTCCTCTCTCACATTCTGTCTGACTTCCTGTCTGATCTACTAGTCTCCTTGCCCTGACATGTGTGTGTCCAATCCCATACGCTGTGACACACGTTTCCGTACGAGCAAATATGTTTTTAAAAGCACAACATTTCCACAGGATCCCTGACTTAATGTGTTTCTCCACTATGGAGCCATCAAAAGCCAGCTCACACATACACACACACACACACAGACATACTTGTGCAACCAGTTTTTGGGGACTACACGCTGGATTCCAGACTGTGGGGACTTGTATTTATAAAGGGTTTAGGAGCAAATAGACAACAGATTAATGTTTCAAATTAAGCCCTAAACACAGGTGTCACTTTGAGTTTAAGAAAAAAAAACGTTGTTAAAGCCACCTGACATTTCTATCCAATGTGGGGACAATTTCAGGTATACCAAACTTACGAGAACAAGCTAATACACACACACACACACACACACACACACACACACACACACACACACACACACACACACAACGTTCTGGTATTTCTACAATGTAGGTACTTGTGAATAATGTGGAGACAATTTTTACAAACAAATAAGATGTAACTAAAATGCATATTTGTAAGACAGGAACTGAGTAAGTCAAATGAAAATCAACCACCCTTTATTCATTTCTTTTTAAACTTAGATTTGACATAACCCTAACCCTAACCCTGACATTTGCAGTTCAGTGTTTATTGCACTTTCTTAGAAATTTCCTTAAAACTCAATACTTAACATTAGTTATATATATAGAACGCAAGTACTTTAAATGTACAGAAACAATTGGACAATAAGATTTTTCTGGCATACCTTTATTAATGAAAAGGAAAAAAAGTATGTAGAAAAAAAGTAGAGAATTTTAATCAGTTACATCCTCCTTTTCAGAGCGGAGACTGACTACTAACAAAACAAAACTGTCTCCCAATACAACAAGCCTTATAAAACTGTTTTCCCTTTTTTCCTATGCAAGGTTTGATGAACATTTACAGATGATTTTCAACCACTTTTACTTCACTGGTCTCTCATTTCTTAAATTGTAACAACCTTAAAACCTGAATAAATGCAGAACACAAAATTTCTTCATTTTCATAAAAGCTTACAATGCTTGTTTAGCAAATACCACCTTAGGGAAATGATGTTCTACTGGTTGGTTCTGTTGTTTCTCTGCTGAGGTTTCTGGGTCCTGCTATTGTAGATGGTCTTAAGTCTACTTCTGCTTCTATGTAAACACAGACCAAATGCATTCCTTTTGAATACTTATACTCAACAATAACAAGCCCTGATAGCACCATTAATGTATGTTCAGTGACACAGTTTCCACCAGACCACCACATACACACTGCCTGGCCAACTGGTGACAAAACAGTCACCAATTCAAAATAATTTTCATCAAGAACAATCCTTATTGATTGCTTAAAGTACTAGGATAGAGTTAAGAACTGTCCGATGATTTATTTATAACTTAAAGGATAGTGCTGAACCCACAATGAAAAAAATTGAACCCTCAATGTTCCAATGAAGTTGGGACGTTGAGTATAACGTAAATAAAAACAAACAGGACACTATGACCTGCAAATCCTTGTTAACCCATATTCAATTTAAAACACCATAAAGAGAAGATATGCAATGTTTAAACTGATAAAGTTGATTGTCTGTTGCAAATATTCACTCATTTTGAATTTGACGCCTGCAACACGTTCCAAAAGAGCTGGGGCAACAAAAGACTGGGTAAGTTGGCGAATGCTCCAAAAACACCTGTTAACTTGAACTAAGCTGAATAGTGAAAAGTTTTAGAAAAAAGAAGGATGTGACTTTTTTTAGGGAAAAAACCCAAAACATTTACAATTAGTATATTGTGTTAAAACGTAGTGTGGGGACTAGTGTGTACGATACCTGTTACACATTGTATATTGTGGGGACCTGACATCTAAATAATTAAAAAATACTTTATAAAAGCGGTTTCAGACCTGGCTGCAGGGAGTGGTCTCATGTAGTGAGTGTTGGGTGTGATGGTGATCATCTCCAGAGGCTCCATCTGACTCCAGACGATTACAGTCAGCTTAAGGTAGACTTTTTATCACCTGTAACGAGCACAACAGTCCACAATAAGAAAGACTTTAAGACTAACACACTCCAAGCAAAGAAGTAATTTCCAGAGAAAAAATTTAGGTCTTATGCTACAGTCTTCATAAAAATGAATAAACACTAAAGGTGGAGGTAAAGCATTAAACAGCGGTAAACAGTAAACACTTCAGAAAGCGATGTATTCAGTGTTGTGTACACACTCTCCTACAGTACACATGCTGCATCTATTGTCTATCTATTGTCTCATTTCCTAGGCTCAAGACTTTTCCACAGTACTGTATGTGCAGAGCATTTACTGTGTAAAACATGCAGCGGTTAAAGCAGAGTATTTACCTGAGTGCAGGAAGAAGAGCTGTGCAGTGGAGATGATCTCCAGAGGCCATTCCACAGTGTCTCACCTGAAACCATACATCAGTTACTATCTCATTTAGTAACACCGTCATCTTTATTATTATTATTATTATTATTATTATTATTATTAATGACTCTATACACAGACCTGATAGTTTAAAGAATCAGGACATGTGTGTGTAACAGAGCTGTGTGATCAGGATGTACAGTATATGAGTGTGAGTGTAAATGTAACTCAGCTCCTGCAGTATGAGTTTATTAACACATGGCACTGAGCTCCGTCTCTGATGCGCAGTGTCACTAAAATCACGCGTCACACAGAAGCTGGTACACATTTAGGATAAAAGGCCGAGACTGAAGTTCCATGTGATTAAACCTAACCAGCTCGTCTGTTCTGATCATAAACACAGACCGCGCATGCACATGGCCGCGACGCCGCCAGAAACACCGGCGAATCTGATCAAGTTAGTTTTCTCAGGACGTAAACACTAACCAGTAACGGAATTAAACTGTCTTAAATCCATATTACACGAGTTTATCTATTAGATTCCTCCTCAGACCGGCGCTCAGTGCAGCTCAAACCGAGTGTAAACAGGAATAAATACGGCGCACACTCGCGTCCTGAGCTGTCCGTGTGAGGTGAAGTGGGACAGGACTCCTGTTAGGGTGTTGTGGTGAAGCTGTTGTCCTCACAGGGTCTCCTGAGAGCGGCTGAGCTCCACTTCCTATAGTGCGATCACTGTAGCCCCTCCCCCCACCTGAGCCGGACCACACGCGCTAGCAGAACTGGCTAGGCTAATCAAACACCACTCTCATACAGTTATCTAAAGGGTTTCTCACCTTTAAACTCATTAATGTATAAATCATGTAATGTATGTAAGAGATAGTGTCCTGTGTGGTTGCGCTGATCCACACCAGGCCTTCACCTGATTTCACGTCATGGTGAAAGTTTCCTGACTTGGACTTTGTCTAACTGAGCTGAACGTCCTCCTTTAATACGTCCACAGGCCCCAGCATACACAGGTGTACCAGGTGCTTAATCAGTCCACTACACCTTTCAGCCAATGAGGTTGTACTGTACTGAGAAGTCCCACCCTTAATGAGTCACTGAACAACAAACCACCTCATTGGTTCAACTAGCAGTGACCTCATTCCGCTTGTTAACCAATAAGAGTTCAGCTGGATTACGTCAGAAAGTGTGTTAACGAGTTGTTTTTTCAGTCTACGGCCAGCAGGGTGGTTTACACACTTGTGAGGCGTGGTGCCGATACACGCGCACACACACACTTTGTTACGTGTAAATGTAGATATTGGGGACTACAGAGAACATGGGGGGAGGGGAGGGGGGGGTTCAGCTTGGTGAGATATACATGCTACAGTGTACAGTGGCTAATAAAGTGGGGACTCGGTTTTAGGTCCCCACTTTCACGCAAGTCCCCAGTTGATGGATGTGTATCCCGGTCGATGTCCCCACATTAATAGCTTTGCGAGTACACACACACACACACACACACACACACACACACACACACACCGCAGTGAGGAGGTGTATACATCACAAACACACAA
>JAQMYG010000014.1:24599667-24609007 GCA_030014215.1 Clariallabes teugelsi | reverse complement strand
GGCGCAGGTGAGCAACATTAGCTCTTCATCTTTTCCCCTGCTATTTAAACTGCCCCTTTTATGTGGCTGCGCTACAAGGTGAAGTTCTCCTCCACGTGAACACCCAGGAATTTGGTGCTGTGGACGATCTCCACAGGGGAGCCGTTGATGCTCAGCAGAGATTGGTCGCTCCTTGTCCTCCTGAAGTCAACCATCTCTTTTGTATCATTGACATTCAGAGACAGGTTGTTGTCTTTACACCAGTCTCCGCACTTCCTCTCTGTACGCTGACTCATTGTTCTTGCTGATGAGACCCACCATGGTCGTGTCATCTGCAAACTTGAACTGTCTGTCATGAGTCAGCAGTGTGAACAGCACACAGTCCTGGGGGGCCCCAGTACTTAGTGTGATGGTGCTGGAGGTGCAGTTCCCAATCCGTACTGACTGAGGTCTTCCGGTCAGAAAGTCCAGGATCCAGTTACAGAGGGAGGTGTTCAGGCCCAACAGGCTCAGCTTCCTGATCAGGTGTTGGGGGATGATAGTATTGAATGCTGAACTGTTTTTCTTTAATGCTGAGAATTGAATGCTGAGTTTGTTGTTCTTTAAATTTTTTATTTGCTCTCAGTGCCCAGGATCTTTGTTGTTCTCTGTCGTGTGTGATCACATCATGTTTTTTTTTTTCCTCTTGGGTCTAAATATAAAGTTAAACATGTGTCAATTCACTTCATCATCCATTTCCATGGGAAAGTTTTGCACAGTTTGTCTAGGAGATCCTGGAAAGTCAGATAATGGTCAATGGAGTGAGTTTATCCTCTCGAGACATAAAAGACCTGATATGAGTACGGGACGAGTTCTTCCAGCTACATTGGTGCACATGCTTGTGTGATGTTCATATAAGGACCATTAAGTATTGGCTATTTGAAGTCATGTGTCTACCATGCTGTGAATAGAACAACACGGTTCAGAGGTGATTTAAAATGACTTACAAGCAATTACTAAGGAGACAGTGTGTTGTTTTAGATGAAATCTAAAAAGTGAATCCTTGACTGGTTGTGAATCCGGTATGTAACATCCCTGTGGCCATCCAGACGTGGGAGGGACCATGGCAGGCAGACATTGTGACATCATTCTATCCACCAGATTTGTAAACATTTTGACTCCAGTTTCATCAGTCACAGGTTCCTTTACACTGTTCAGCTTGACCCTTCATACACAGCGATAAGACAGGAAGGGTGAAGGCTAACACGTGCATGCTCTGAGACAGGTGAAGGCTGTAGTGTGCTGCTCATGCATAACACGCTCACAGGAAAGCGCTATCTGCCCTCTTCCACATACAGGAGCTCTCAGAAGTTCACAAATAATTAGTGTCAGAGGGATCGACAGAAGAGAGAATAGAAAAAGCTCCTCTCACATGTAGAGCATGCCCAGTTTTGGATAAATATCTGTATGTCGTACGTAGCTAGACACATGACAAAACTGTGTATATCCTCTGTATCTTATTGTTCTACATCGCAGTGAACGTTGCGATGTGTTTTGAAGCCTCTGTGTTTCTGTTTGTATCTGTTATGATAACATATCATTCATGACTAATGTTATAGTTGATGTAAATCTGGATGCTGTATGCATTAGATTTCCTTTCTTTGACCTAAAGCACATGAAGCACATGACAGTAAGTGTAAAAAAAAAATCTTGTATGCAAATCATTTGTCAATAGAAAAAAAAACTACAGTTTATACAGCGTGACTAATGAAACCACAGGAAGAAAACATATTTAAAAGTCTCTTAAAAGGACTTGGCAAGTCAAATAAATCCATCGGTACTGAAGCTGAGCATACTTGACATTCACCTGGAGGGGAAAAAAACAGCTCCGACTTCAGGGGGAAGAGCAGAACATCCTGAACCTTTAGTAGATAAAAGTTCTGACATGTCAGGGTCTTCAGCCATGGTACTCGCTCGCTCTGCTTTGCATTTAAAATGAGTAGATTTTAAAAATGTGAATTTTATAATAAATTGGGAAGTAAATTATTATTTCAGACAAGCCAACATGAAATAAACTCTAAATGCCTGAAGTTAGAATTTCTAATGGAACTGATTAATTTGTGCTGAAGACAAACTGCTCTGGGTGAATTTGGATGTTTTCAGAGCAGATTTGTGTTATGTTAACTTACAAAGTCCTTCTTTGAAAAAATCCTCACTGTGGAGATTTGTTTCTCTTTTTTTAAGTGACTTTGCATGTGGTTACAGCTGGAATATTACAGTTTGGATGTGAGGTCCGTGTCTGGTGGACACGGTTTGGGGTCGGCACAGTTGGTGTCAGAAAGGTCCAAAGCCTATAATAAAGTCTATAATGTGTGATGATAAACAAGCTGGTCTGGACCAATTTCAGTTTGGACATGCAGACCCGATGGACCGATGATCTTGTTGTTTCCTGTGATTTTTTTCTGTAAAAATTAAATTTTAAGTGAACAAATTATCACCATTTTTCACGTCAGGTCTCTGATCCAGGACAGAGCAGGCTAACGAACATGGGTTTGTATGATTTGGACTCAATCGCTGATGAAAATATATTTTTTTTGTTTCTCAGCCATCAGCTCGAGCTCCTGCCAACACCACTGAGTGGAAAGATGGAGTGAGTATTTTTTCATTCTGTCATTCTGTGGTTATAAAAATGTTAAATGGGTCATTTTGATCCAAACAGAATAAAAGCAGATTAGTGAGGTGCAGAAAGGAGGATGAAGATGTTTAATTCAGCGCTGCTGCACTTAACTGCTTTCAGATTCATTTATAAATCTCTGTGTTATGACATTTCTTTATGGTAGTTGTGTAATTGCTGGCTATAACTCGTCCAATCTCAGGGCATTATTCCACTGTATACTACTTGCATTCTGAGTCTCCATTTGTACTACAGTTCCCATGGTTCTCCTGTCTTGTATGAGCCATAATTAATATCTGTGTTGATTGATATTGTGCATTTCTGAGAATTTAGTTTCCTTGTTTTAGTTTCTCTTATGTTTTTTTTACCTGTGCTGTTTATTTGATATATATTTAGATACTTATGAATATTACTGTTCAAAATAAAACCTGTCCTGTACTTTCCTGGCAAGTACCTTGCCTCATCAACATACACATTATACATAATGTGTTTCTCCTCAACCCTGTTGTTTTCAGCATCACGTGTAAAGCATGATATAAAACTAATGTGTTAAACAGAGTGTATGATTGCATCACAAAACAACTTTATATAAACACTGGTTAAAGTAAAGGAATTTGGGCTAGTGTTTTTTTCCCATAAAAGTAGGGTTTATAAAATTGGCGAGCCAGCCAGGAGGTGTAAAGAGAGATCCAGTCCAACTGTGCTAAAGACAGACACTATGTGATTCTCTCTCTCTCTCTCTCTCTCTCTCTCTCTCTCTCACACACACACACACACACACACACACACACACACACACACACACACACACTATTTTTATCTTTATGCTACATGATGATATTAGGGTCAATTTCTAAAGTATTTACAAAAGAACTGAGTCCTCATTAGTACATTAACAAAATGTTTATAAGTTAAAAGTAATAAACAAACAAAATATGATTACTTTAGTTTCATTAAGTATTTATATGTACAACTGAAGGTTAACATGTAGCACATTCTTTAGAGCAACAGGAAATATGGAAATTATTTTTTTCTGATTTTTACCTTCTGATAAACTACTGACTATGAGGTAAACTAGACATCCTCACTAGAAGTCCTGATAAGGCACAGACTAGAGCACACAATACGATTTATGAACACCACTGTTTAATCCATTGTTTATTCTTTACATGTTATTTACATGTTATGTGCTTATCTTTATTCTCAGAGTGGAATAGCAGAGTGAGCTAACTGTACTGGCTGCACGACCCTCATCAGGGGAACCATCAATCTCAGCTGAAAGATGAAATTAGAATTACTGGTAATTGGAAACTGATTGCAGTGGGAAACAAAAGAAATGTCGGACGACATGGTCACAGGATTGACTCAATGTGTTCATGAGACAAATCTACAGGGAGGTGATAGAGATCACTCACTCACTGCCTTCATCATAGAGCTTCCTGAACAAGGCATTAGGGGCAGTGACATGAGAACATTGTACATGTTGAACATCACATTGTATCACATAAAAAATGAAGAGTTTATCCCCTCTCTCTCTCTCTCTCTCTCTCTCTCTCTCTCTCTATGTCTCTCTCTCTGGCTCTGTCCCAATTCCATCCCCTCTGATTTGCACTGAGACAAAGTCACTCTGACGAATGCTGGCCTCCTTCTCCTCCTCCTCCTCATTCCTACAGCAGGAAACAGGGAGAGAGAGAGGGAGAGAGAACAAGTGTGCACCCTCCATCCCTCCTTCCTGCCAAATCTAAAATCAATAAACTCTTTCTTTGCCCTGCACGAGCTGCTGAATCCATAAAACAGCAAGTGAGTGATTCCCATATAAAGATGAAGGAGAGACAGAGAGATACAGACGCCCTTCTGGCCATCGCACTCAGCCACGTCTCATCTCCACGCCGACAAATAAATAAAAAGATAGCAAGATTTATTGAGTGAGATAGCAGCGAGGTCATGTAGCTTTGGATACACAGCTGACAACTTCAACCTACTGCTAAGTGTGTGTGTGTGTGTGTGTGTGTGTGTGTGTGTGTGTTGGCTCTGACACATCATTTAACAAGGGCACATCTTAAGTGACATTATAGCATATATAAATATGAGGAACATTCAAGTCAAAATGCGACTTTTTATTGTACAGAATAACAGAAAACAGTCCTGAGAGTAAAAACTCCCTTTATTTCTCTATAAACCTGTATATATTCTTCTCTGCAAGTTGGTGAAAAGTTATCCATCTGTATTCAAAGATCAGGCGTTCCACTCGCTGAATGCTAAGGGTACGACTGCAGTGGGCTCCGGGCTGGATCGTCATTCACAGACATACGGCTTCTTTAAAACGTTTGCAGGATGTTTAAATGTTTTACTGCGGCTAAGACTCTCACGACCTTAACAGTGTCTGCATTCCACTCCCAGCCAGTTTCCTAACAATGTCCTAGAACTTCCTATAGTGTATCATAAATGTTTGCTATTTGTGCTACTTAGCAAGCTACCATGCTAACTGGATGCTGTGTATAGCTGTTTCCCAAATCACAAAGTAATGTGAAAAGACTTGACAGGGAATGGATCTATACAGTGCCGTGTGTTGGACTTCTCCACACTGTGATGGATTACAGTCTGAAGCTGACTGATAAAGTCAGCAAAATTATTTAAAAATATATATATAAAACTGAAAATTTGTAATTTTATAATTATTTAATGCTCTCCTCTGTGACTTACGTCTGTTCTGTAATTACTACTGAAACTCCTATAAGTCATATATTCTAGATTCATTACGCACTACAAGTTAAATATTTCATGCCTTTTTTGTTATAATTTTGTTGATTGTGGCTTACAGCTCATAAGAATTACAAATCCAGTATATCAAAATATTTGAAAATTTTCCTGAGAGCGAAAGTGATTTACAATAGAGAAATTCTGAAAAATATATATTTATTTATGCAGTCAGTACTTAGTCATGGAATGGAGGTGATCAGCCTGTGGCGCTGCTGAGGTGCTTTTATAGCAGCCTTCAGCTTGTTGGTATTGTTTGGTCGGGTGTTTCTCATCTTTGACAATAACCCATAGAGAATTAGGTCAGGTGAGTTGGCTGGCCAATTAAGCACAGTGACATCACGGTGAACAAACCAGATAACAGTAGTTTTGGCACTGTGGCAAAAACAGTGACAAGTCCTGCTGGAAAAGGAAATCAACATCTCCATAAAGCTTGCCAGAAGACGGAAGCATGAAGTGCTCTAAAACTTCCTGGTAGATGCTCCGCTGACTTTGGACCTGTTAAAGTGGACCAACACCAGCAGATGACATGGTTCTCCAAACCACCACAGAGTGTGGAAACTTCACAATGGACTTCAAGAAACTTGGATTCTGTTTCTCTCCTCTCTTCCTCCAGACTCAGGAACCTTGATTTCCAAATGAAATGAATATTTATGAATATATGGACCACTGAGAAATGGTCCAGTTCTTTCACTCCTTATCACAGGTAAGACACTTCTGATGTTGTCTCTGGTTCAGGATTGACTTGATACTAGGGCAGTGCTATTCTTGTGAATCTCTCTCAATGTCTTTGCTTCAATCTTCCTAAGGCTGCACTCATCCCTGATGCATCATGAATATGCTTTGAAACATAACAGATACAAGCTCTTCCTCAGTCTTGTGTTGTTTATTTGTTTATGTACGTTTAAGCAGCGTGCTTCATGGAAGTTGTTGTGAAAATTGAACAGCACCACCTGCAGTTTTGGAGCACTGCATGTCTGCTTGATTCAATTAAATTTTATTTGTATTGCGCTTTTAACGATGGCCATTGTTGCAAAGCAGCTTTGCAAAATAACATAATATGGCAAATATGGAAATGTGTATGCAAAATATTGAAATGTCAGCTGGTACGAAGCCGGACTGTACCACTAGGGGGCGGTGATCTAAAAAAATTTGTGGGAGAACATGTAAAGACCCGTGATGATGATGATGATGATGATGATGATGATGATAAAACAAGTAAAAAGTCATGTTTCTGCTTTATCACAGATGGCCACGCCCCTGGGGAAAAGTCAAAGTTAAAGAAAAGAGATGAAATTCTGAGGGTCTGAAACTTTAAGTGTTTTTATCCGAGTTGTTTTTTAGACAGAATATACATTTGGATTGTACACGAGTGACTAGCGGCAAATCTCCACTTTACCTCAAAAATGGGAAACAGCACTTCTGTCTGCCGTGTTTTTTACACTTCCATGGCAGCCTGCTCTGGTGAATGGAATTATGGGATTGCCTTCTGGGAGAAAAACTTTCTTCACTCTCGTCTTAAAGGCTGAAGCGTTGTTCAGTGTTTTGGGTGACCAAGCACAGAAAATAGAAAAAGAAAATTGCAGCACAGCAGTTACACTTACATGTGACACGTTTGACACATTCCATAGAAAACTGAGGCCAAAAGTCCTCTTCGTCACTCGCATCTATTATACACACACACACACACACACACTCGTCTTCGGCTCCAGTGAGCGTGCTGACAGTGTGTATAAGCGAGAATTCATTATAGCGCCTGACGGATGTAGCGTTAAAGTGTTTACAGGCGGAGTGTAACGGCAGGAAGTGACACACACGGCTCGCCAAGAATTTCTGAAATGCTAATGGAAGCCATTAGCGCTGCTAGCTCATGCTCGCTAACACCAGCGGATAAACGAGTCACAGGCGCGCAACCAGACGAGAAGCACACTCAACTCGGGTGAATAACTCAGAGAGAGAGAAAAAAACGAAGACCCGACAAGGGCGAGGGGTTAATAACAAGTGTGCTTACAGTGACGGAGAGAGAGAGACGGAGAGAGACGGAGAGAGAGAGATGGAGAGAGAGAGACGGAGAGAGAGAGAGACAGAGGAATAACAATTTTACAGAAATAAACACATTCAAGTGCACTTTAATGTACAACTTTGGAAGAAGAAAAAGAAAGAAGGAAAGCCAGTGTGTGATTACTGTGTGTGTGTGTGTGTGTGTGTGTGTGTGTGTGTGTGTGTTTATTAATGAGCTGAATAAAGAGGGAATGTCGGATTAGTGTTTGATGACTGAAAGAATATAAACAGCACAGAGCTTTGTAGGTAATGCTTCCACAGAAACAGAAATGAAAATAACACACACACACACACGCACACACACGCACACTTCACTGTTACCGGAGTGTCTCCACATGTCTCCGGGGAGGACGAGGCTTTAATCGTCACTGCAGAGCCGAGTGTCTGTAGGAGGAGAAACTCAGATTCTGTTCTTGGCAGAAAAAAAAACAGTGAGGAACAAAAAGCCGGGATTAAAATAACACAGTGAGTTTAGAGCTGAATAACTAATCACGTTTCCACAGGAACTCATCTCACACACACACACACACTCACACTCACACACACTCACACACACACACACACACACACACACACACACACTGCTCCAGATGTTCCTCTTACACCAACCATCACATACAGATGTTTAATCTCCTCATTCATCCGGGTTTAGTCCCCCCTTTGTCTTGGTTTAGCCCCCTCAACCATGTGTGTTTAGTCTACTCTCTCATCTGGGTTTAATCCCTTTCATCGTCTGGGTTAAGGCCCCTATTTCATCTGAGTTAATTCTATTTTCTCCTCTGGGTTTAGTCCCCTCACTCCTCTGGGTTTAGTCCCCCCAGCTCGTCTGGGTTTAGTCCCCCCGCTCCTCTGGGTTTAGTTCCCTCGCTCGTCTGGGTTTAGTCCCCTTGCTGGTCATGGTTAGTCCCCTCTCTCATATAGATTTAGTCTTCCCTTTTGTCTGGGTTTACTCGTCTCCCGTTACTCGTCTGGATTTGGCCTCCTCAGTGTTTTTTTCTCGTCTCATAACACAGGTTGGTGTAAAATCTGAACGTGTGTTGATATAACAGATTTGTTAAATCCTGCGTTATCTGTCACTTTTCATAAAGTCCGTCACGTCCCTGTGCAGCAGCAGTAATTCCCCACCTCTCTGTTTACTCTCTCATCAGGTCGCGTTCCACGGCAGCATAATTGTGAGCAGTTTAAACAGTGTGTTTGTGTTTCGTCGTGTTTGCGCCTTTCCTTATTTCCCCTGCTGCCTCAGCACTTAGGCGAGAATCTGACAGAGAAAGAGCGAATTAAGAGAAACAAAGCGAGCGACCCGGCCGTCCCGAAGGGCCGCGCAGCCCCAAATTAATATGGAAAAAAAAATTAAAATTTAAGAGAAAAAAACACACCTGTGCTTTTTGAACAAACTTCTCCTCCAGATGAGACAGGAACATAAAACCCGCTGGAGTGATCGGTGATGAAAGGAACAATCTTGACAAATAAAACTGAAGTGCAATAATAAATAAAAGAGCTAATTAATTAATAAGAGCTTTGTGTGAAATTTCCGCACGCAGCAGGCAAACTGATGTCTGATTTTCCCTCTGGGAAGCGAAATCGCTTTAAACTCAGGCTGACATTTTCATCAATATTCAACACCACATCAGTGTAAATTACACAGAGAGAGAGAGGGAGAGAGAGGGAGAAATAACAGACAGAGTAAAAGAGAAATAGACGGAGAGACACAGAGAAAGAGTAGCACAATAACACACCTCTGAGACACGCGTGTAAAAACCGGAATCTGTTTGGTGTGATGCGTCTCTCTCTCTCTCTCTCTGTCTCTCTCTCTCTCTCTCTCTGTCTCTCTCTCTCTCTGTCTCTCACTCGCTCACCTCAGGGAAAAGTCGTCGGAATTGGATTTGCAAG
>JAQMYG010000014.1:24451647-24456647 GCA_030014215.1 Clariallabes teugelsi | reverse complement strand
CTCATAGCTCATAACCACCACAGCCCTCACATAGACATGTGCAGGCTGGGAATCGACCACATAAACTGTATATACAGTATATTTGTGTGTGTGTGTGTGTGTGTGTATTGATATATATGACCCTTGGGTTATAAAAAGTCGTCCTCATTGAGAATACCCAAAATTCCCGTGTCCCATGCTGACCTGCTGTAGATTACGGCGGGTCGCCCTGACACACCCACACGCTGTCTTACCGTCTTACCCTCGAGTCGTCACAGTTGGTGAATTTATAACAATAAAGAGAGAGAAGTGGTGTGTGAGTCGGAACTGGGCTTTAGACACCTCAGTTAAAAAACAAAGTGATGACTAACGGTGTGTAATGATCAGACTGATTAGATTTTGCACTGATGCCTTGTTTTAAAAGACAGCGACTGAAATTAATTAATGCACCAACAAGAAATCATTTATTATATAAAAAAAAAATCCAGACAATTAGTGTGTGAAAATAATTGCACACTTTAACCCTGCTGTGTGTAAATCAGGCTAGCGAGGTGATGTGAGTGTTACTCTGCTTCTTCTCCATCACACTTAAGAGTTTCTTACCAGGTTCTGATCAAGCTTCTTCACACACACACACACACACACACACAGCACTCGGACCTCACACTCGCTGTCCCATGTCTAATCTAATTAAAAGGTCTGGATCAGATTATCTTTTGCTTTTTTAATTCACTATCTTGTTCAGCTGTGTTTGTGTGTGTGTGTGTGTGTGTGTGTGTGAGGGTAAATTGAAATCGGCGGCCTCTCGACACGGCTGCACCTCCCACACCACCATCAATTATACCTTTAAAAAGCCGTTGTATAAATTCACCTCCCCTCTGGAGAAGCAATTTTCCTCCGGGGATAAATCAGCAGCTACGCGTGCGGCTAATTCAGACCATTCCGTGTCAATTTGGCCGTGACCCCGGTGTGTTTGTAGCGGATAAATGTGCAGAGAGTGTATTAGCCATAACGCCGGCGCCGCCACGGCAGAGCCATAACTCAGAGCTCTCCCCGAGCACAACGCACATTTCCATATAGTGTCTGTCCAACAACGCCTGTTTACGGCCCTCTGCTGGAGAAATAATAGCGCAGAGAGACATCAATCTGTACGCTAACGACAGAGCCGACATCCTCCGACATCACCGCGCCCGGGAGGGGGGGGGGAGGGGGGGGGGTGCTGGGGGGGACTAACACTACACTCTGCTCTCACACTCTGTACATCACACTTGCAACAAATAAACAGCAGCATCATATCCCAGTGTTTCCAGTAAATAATCAGTCAATGGCCAATAACACACACACACACACACACACACACACACACACACACACACACACAATAAGAAAATCTCACATGAGCCCCTGAACCTGTGAGCTAGTGTCACATTTATGTTCATGTGATTAATTTGTAAACAAACAATTCTCTCATATTTGTAAAAAGAAAATTCTGTTTGTTAAAAAAATTTCATGTTTGTGAATTGTTCTTTTTGTATTTGTAAACAAATGTTTTCTTTTGTAATTGTAAACAGACTAATATTTTGTGTTTGTAAACAAACTAATTTCTCATATTTGTAAACAAACAATTCTTCCATGTTTGTAGACTAATTATTATGTATTTGTAAACAAACAATTCTTTTGTGTTTGTTAATAATTTTCTCATATTTGTAAACAAACAATTCTCTTGAGTTTGTAAACAAATGATTCTCTCGTATTTGTGAAAAAAATTCTTGTATGTGTAAACAAAGTATTCATTCATATTTTTTTTTAAAAACTCGCGTAACATTCTCTTGGTAAAGGGAATTATGGGATTGTTTTTAATTCGATTACAAAAAAAAATATCCAGGCAAAATCTTCTGCCTCGTAGCTTCTTTTAATTAATTTTAAAAGGTCGCGTTATGTTTTTGCCGCCACTAAACACCGATGAAGAAGAAGCGTTTACGTCACCCACAAAGCGGAAGGAGACGCAAACAGTCAGCTGTGTATTGATTTGAGGCAGCGTTCTGTTGCTGCAAAATGGAAGGGAGTGATGAAAATATATTAAATTTAATTTTAATGTGTGCCTTTTTTTCTTTTTATACTTAAAGTCATTTTGGGGCCTCCCCCCGGGAGAAAATCGGGGGGGAAATCATTTAAAATACCTTTTTTTTACTTTTGCATCTGAGAAAAGGCTTTAAAATAAGAATGTATGGCTCTGTAGAGCACTTAATTCAGCTCAGTCAATGTTAAGCTATTCCTTGTTTTTTGAATAATGACAATGTTTACTCACTCACTCACTCACTCATCGTCATTACCACTTTATTCTGAATTCAGGGTCACGGGGGGTCTGGAGCTTCCCGGGAGACTTAGGGCACGAGGCGGGGTACACCCTGGACAGGGTGCCAACCCATCACAGGGCACACACACATATACACCCGGAGGAAACCCACCAAACACAGGGAGAACATGCAAACTCCATGCGCACAGAGACGGGAATCGAGCCTGGCCGGGAATCGAACCCGGACCCTGGAGGTGCAAGGCGACAGTGCTAACCACTACACCACCGTGCCGCATGACAATGTTTATTTTTGATAAAATGCTGTATTCATTTAAAAAATAAAAGTTGATTTTTCTATAAAGAAAACCAATTAATCTTTGTTTCTCTTATATATTTTGCAATGCTGTTTAATTTAAGCAAACGTACATTTTATATGATTACTCGATTAATCGATAAAACTTTTGGTAGAATACTTGATTACTAAACTATTCGATAGCTACTGTACAGCCCTAGATTGTTTACACTCCAGACAGGTCACATGATGATCCGCGGGGTGTGAGATGTGAGGTTCGACTGAAGAGCTCTGAGCGGAATTGTGGCGATGCTGCAGAGAGAGAGCGCCACCTGGAGGAGACGTAAATATACAGAACTTTTAGTTACAGCAGACCTGAACACCAGTAACAGTGTAGCAGTTACACAAACATTTTATGAAAATGATGGAAGCTTCTGGAAAATTAAATCTGCATAGTTGGCTAGCTGGTTCAGAGACGAGTACTGACGCTAACAGGCTAACGTGCTAACGTGAACGAAACATGACGATACGAAGCTTCGTAATGAAAGAAAACCGTAAACTCTGATGTTGCGTACTGTCAAAAGTTTTGAAATAAATTCTCTAGCATGGAATAAACCACATCTCAGCTCCTCTCAGCCAATCAGAACGCTCCGTCACAAATCATTGGCATATCCGTCGCATATCATTAAAACTCTGCGAGGATAAACAACAACAACAACAAAAGCATGCAGAGTTCATGAAAAGCAGCATTTCGTTTTTATGGGAACGCTGATGAGCTTCAGCAATCAGAACGAAAAATAATGATGCGACCGATAAACAAGAAATAACAAAAAATAATGACACCCTTCCTGTAGTTTCGCCGTTAGAGAGCGTGTCACTGAGGCGTGATTCTAACAAACATCTAATTTCCCACTAGATTACCCCAGAGAGACAGACACACCTGGAACACACACACACACACACATGCACTCACACACACACGTAGAATACAGGGATTTATTAGGAGAAGTGTAAATATTAATTTTGATCGCGTCCCACGGTGCAAGAGGACTTAATTACCCTCATTTGCATATAATTAGTTCCCGTGGGACGGCCCCCGCGACGTGACTCGCAGGACGACGCCGTGTTTTGGTCGTGTTGCTCATCGGTCTATTTCACCTTGATAAGTGAAGAGAGGAGAGGGAGCAACACACACACACACACACACACAGTCTGAGTTAAGCACTAATCTAACATTTCACAGTTATTAAACAGGAATTAATCATTTAAAGTTTTGGAAATTAAAACATTTGGTTTAACTCTTTGCAGCAGAAACACATTTCCACACTCGTTCTTTCCCTTCAGAAGAAAGAAGAAGCAGAAGAAGCAGATCTGTCCATCACGCCAGAAACACCACAGTGACTCTGAGTCTCCTGTCTGAATCTGTAGAATCTGTAAACTAAACACCATAACCTCATTGTTAAACACACACACACACACACACACACTACACACTACACACTACACAACATTACAGTGTGCTACAATACACAACACAACACCACATAACACTACAGTATACTAAACAACACTACAATATACTACACAACACTACAGTATACTACACAATACTACACTACAGTGTACTAGACAAAACTACGCAATACTACAGTATACTACACAAGACTTCACAATACTACAGTGTACTACACAACACTACAGTATACTACAGCATACTACACAACACCATACAACACTACAGTATACTACACAACACTAAACAATACTACACAATACTACACTACACAACACTAAAGTGTAGTACACAACGCTACACAATACTACAGTATACTACACAACACTACACTATACTACACTACACAATACTACAGTATACTCTCACTACACCACACTATACTACACTACACAACACTACAGTATACTACACAATACTACAGTATACTACACAACGCTACACAATACTACAGTATACTACAGTACACAACACTACAGTATACTACAGTACACAACACTACACAACACTACAGTATACTACACAATACTACAGTATACTACAGTACACAACACTACAGTATACTACAGTACACAACACTACACAACACTACAGTATACTACACAATACTACAGTATACTACACTACACAACACTACAGTATACTACAATACACAACACTACAGTATACTACACAATACTACAGTATACTACACAACGCTACACAATACTACAGTATACTACACAACACTACACTATACTACACTACACAATACTACAGTATACTACACAATACTACAGTATACTACACAACGCTACACAATACTACAGTATACTACACAACACTACACTATACTACACTACGCAACACTACAGTATACTACACAATACTACAGTATACTACACAACGCTACACAATACTACAGTATACTACACAACACT
>JAQMYG010000014.1:24294406-24306148 GCA_030014215.1 Clariallabes teugelsi | reverse complement strand
CTGGTATTAATAAACACTGTTCATTCTGAGCCCGCCTGCATCTGTGTCTGTTTCACTAGAGAGCACAAACGTGACATTATGTTGGTATTTTTGCTTTCAATCTAGCATGTGCTAGTGGCTAATTAGCATGACAGTTAAAAAAATAATTTGATTTGCATTAGGTTTGTTTTTGTGTCATTTATTTGTCATTCCATATCTAACTATCAATGTTTATTAAGTGGAACAGAGCAAAATACTAACATGAAATTCTAAACAAACAACAACAACAAAAAAAAACTAGCAAACTAAAAATGTATGTTTGAAGCAGAAAAACTGACTTCCTTTAATATGGATTTTCATACAGCAAAATGCCTCAGACGTGTTGCTGTAAAATCCAAACAGACGTCCCGGGGCAACAGGACGCCACAGTGAGACGGAAAAGAGAAATCCAGTCCATATGTTCAGGTTTTATCTGATAGCGCGGGAAAAGGAAAAAACGGCTAAGTGCAGTCGTTCAAAAAGCTCGCTTATCGTCTGCTGTTTAACATCATCGGCTCCGGATTCATCCTCGATAACGCTCAACCTTTTGATCTCTCGCATGCAGCCGCTTGCGTCACCTGCCCACCATTTTTCCACCATCAGATACGAGCTAGCGTTATTAGCATTAGAGATAACGTTATCAGAAGTGCTTATGGCGTTGGAAGAATAACGCAATCTGCTACAATATAAACAACCAAACCTGAGCAAACAAACACGATTAAACACCTCAACGAGAGAAACGATGGGGGGTTTAACACCGCCTGCAACGCGACAGAAAATGAGTTCAACATACTCACTAGTCAAACAATGCACGGGAAAACTAGCATGCTAACAGAAGACGCTATGCAAACGCGTACACATTTAATTTTAGCAAAGAACACTTACAGAAGCAGTATTTGACCAAATGAATAATTACATTTCATTCATCATTATATACATTTATATTAGTCTTTTTAATAAAAAACAAACAAAAACAAGCAAAAAAAAAAAAAATGGTCCACTGGACTTCCTTTTGACGTTTAGCTAATGTTAGTCATGTCCTGAAGCTAAACTAAGAATATTAAGCCAGCTATAAAGCAGCTATACATCAAACGCAATTAAACTGACCATCAAATGCTGTCAAGACATTAGCGAGAGCTAATTTAAAGATGGTGACTTTAAAATAAAAAATTTAGAATTTTTAGCTCTTCCAGGAGTCGCATTCTCTCATCATCTATTATTGTCTTACTCTCTGCCTGTCTCCCTCCCTGTCTCCCCACATCTACCTGTCTCACGCCCTCCTACTCTCACTCTCTGACTGTCTCGCTCTCCCTGTCTCATTCTCTTCCTGTCTCTTTCTCTCTCTCTGTCCATCAAAAATGATCTGAGAGCTCAGCTGATGTTCAGGCAAATTTGTCTAAAATGTTAAATAATTCGATCCTTGAGTAAAGACAGATATTTTGTCAGGTTGTTATTTTCAGGTTGTTCCTCTCTAACAAGAAGGGCAAAGGCTCGACCACACCAAACCTCTTCCTGGCTGTTTCTATGGTAACAGAGATCAGCTGCACAGACGGCAGTAGACATGTGATATTAACATCCGAACCCTTCATGACCTTATTAAGCTCCGAGTACGAGCCCGAGTCAGAGTCGCTCGCGGTGCTGGTGTTCAGACTCGGGTTCTGCAGCGGCTTCAGTGGAATTTTAACATCACCTGTGTGTGTGTGTGTGTGTCTCAGGTTCACCGTCGTAAATGTAGTCCAGTGTAGCTTCATATTCGAGCCACAATTAAACACTGAGACTGACAAGCTGTGTGTGAAGATGGTGAAATGGTAATGTGTATAATTACCAGTAATATATATATATGTGTGTGTGTGTGTGTGTGTATACACTATATGTGTCAGTCAAGTGGAAGAAATCCTCGCTTCAGGTGACTGAGACACGCCTCTGATTCTGAAGCTGAAGAGGACTGAGAAGTTATGAGGATGAGCTGTGGGTCAGAGACAGAGAGAGACAGAGAGAGACAGAGAGAGAGACAGATACAGAGAGAGACAGAGAGGGAGGCAGAGAAAGACAGAGAGAGAGACAGATACAGAGAGACAGACAGAGAGACAGAGAGAGAGGGAGACAGAGAGAGAGATACAGAGAGAGAGAGAGAGAGAGAGAGAGAGAGACAGAGAGACAGAGGGAGACAGAGAGACAGATACAAAGAGAGAGATACAGAGAGAGAGACAGATACAGGGAGACATACAGAGAGAGAGACAGAGAGGGAGGCAGAGACAGATACAGAGAGACAGACAGAGAGATACAGAGAGAGAGAGAGAGAGAGAGAGAGAGAGAGAGAGAGACAGATACAGAGGGAGACAGAGAGAGAGAGAGAGAGACAGATACAGAGGGAGACAGAGAGAGAGAGAGAAAGACAGATACAGAGGGAGACAGAGAGAGAGAGAGAAAGATAAAGGGAGACAGATACAGAGAGAGAGAGAGAGAGAGATGGATGAGCAGGTCAATACTGGAGCACAGAGGCTAATTTCTGGGAGACCTTCTTGGATCGTTAGCCAAGCGGACAAGTGAAGAGACAGAAGAGCCTGTGTCATCAGTCGTCCTCTCTCTCTCTCTCTCTCTCCGTCTGTCGGCTGTTTGGAGATGAATCCCTGTGTAATGAGTTCAGAGCGCGGGTCAATATGGCCAGTCGATACCGATAACCTGCAACACAAACACTCCAAACGCTGCTCGCTCTCTAAATCGATGCTCTTTATCCTGCCTGTAGTGCGCACTACTTAGCAACGGTGCGTCCCATTGACCCGCGCTGTCTCTTCACATTTCACAGCAGCACAACCTTTATTTCAAACACGTCCCGAGTACACGCTGCCGTTACAGGCGACAATCCTGATCCAGGAGTTAGCTAGCTAGTGTTAAGCTACAGCACACGACTACACCAGTTTAACTCCATTAGACACCTGCTAGAGTCGTGTCACATCATGACTGGGTGCTAATTAGATGATTATATTCATTAAAACAGTTAAAGCTTCCATTTGGATCCTTTGCTACTTAATTAAATACGTCTTCGTTAGCTAACACACTAGCGATCGATGGTGCTAGCATGTTTTATCATGGACAGTGAGGATAAGAACTGAGACGACGACAAACATGCAGCGAGTGACAGGAACAGGAAACGTGTGATGAGAGACGAGAACTGGCGTCTGAGCGGAGCGTTCGTCTACAGTGACTGAGGTCATCACTCCATACAGCCGTGCTGAGCAGAAAAGCATCTCAGGACACACAACACCTCATCTCAAGCCTTAAAGTCACGTGAGCTACAACAGCTGGAGAGCACATCTGGTTCTTCTTGGAGAACAGGAAGCCGAGGTTCCAGCAGGTACGGACTCGGACACGTCTCACTCACACGTCTCTTGCTCACGTTGTTCTTTAAGGTTCTTGTTAACCGCGCATCTCACACTCGCCGTATTTAAGCCCAAGAACGGAACTGTCCTTCAGCAGGCGTCCGCGTCCGGAGCCCTCGTGTGCTAAAGCTGGAGAGATGAAGATCACACCTCGCTCTGATCCCTCATCACCACGTCTGGGGAACGTTAAGGGAAAGGCAGGACGTTTCAGGAAGGAATGTGAGAAGAAAAAAATAAAAAGCTCTGATAAACTGCAGATGTGCAGGAACAGCTCGTGTGAGGTTAAACAGAACAGTGTCGCGACCTGAAGACATCATTTCCTTCCTTTATGCAGCCTCAAATATTATATTATTAATATATTATATTCATTAATTTTATATGAGCTGTTAATATACTATGCTAAATATTTCATTCAAAATTGTTTTAAAAAGTCTGTCCTGATTTCTTTCTTAGTAAAAACAAACTTTAACCTTTAAAAAAAAAAAAAAAAAAAAAAAAAAAAATTTTATTCGTTAAACACAAAAATAGAGAAATAAAAACAGCAGTGCAGTCGAAGCGTTACCGCTAGTTTCTGATGATTTAGCCGTTTGAGTTTGTAACGGTTGTTAGTCGCGTACACGACGGTGCATTCATTGCATTCATGACATTTGACTAATAAATAAACAGTTGACTCATTTTTTCCACGTGAATGAATAAACAAATAAAGACGCAGACAGAGGTGATGCAGATATAAGGTCCAACCTTTATTCCGTACATTTTTAAACCATGAATGTTCAATTTTTTTTATTTTCACGCCTAAAACTCTACTTGTTCTGTATACAAGATTCTAAGAAAAGAACAACTGCACAACACCACAAGGTCGACAGAGACAGTCCATCAGCTCAGTCCTCGTCCGTCCGCCCGCCCGCCCGCTCGCTCCGGCCACGAATGTTCGTCTGTAAAAGTTCATGGAGTTCGACCGAGAAGGTTTGTAGATTTGTTGCGTTTGGCTCTTCATCAGAGAGAGAAGACGAGACGCTTTCCCTCCGACACCCGTCTCTCCCTCCTACAGACCGTACTCTAATACTCTGTGTCAGAAATCGTCCAATCAGAGCCTTCCGGTTCCTCTTTGCATAGATGGCAGCTCGCCCCTGTGACCACGCCCCTCCACCCTCTGATTGGACAGATTTGTTTCCATGGGTTTTTGATCGCAGCCATTTAATTTTCTAGAAACATTTAAAAAGTCTAATAAATTTACAATGCCAACTCTTGTTCCAAGGTAATATCAACAGGATATGTACAATAACTTACAGAAACCGGACGGGAATATTCGTAATACATATTCATCTGCAAAGCAAAACAGGCAAAAACGGAGAGAACTGGTTACGTGACACGGTCCAGGCGCAGCAGCACTGTCCTCGCGTACCGGCGCAGCACACGGATTAAGACTATTCTCCAGCAGGAACCGCCGTCCAGCGTCTTCACTGAACATCGACACCGGGGTAAATACAGGGGTGGGGGGATGGGGTGGGGGGCGACACCGGGTCCAGCGCTAATCCGTAAAAAATACCATGTTCTGTACACGCGAAAAGCAAATAGGAAAAGAAGTACAAACGCATTTTCACTTTATCACGCAGGAAAAAAATAAAATAAAAAGGCAGTTGGATTAATATATTAATGTTAAAACCAAACTCCTTGTGACTCGTCCCCGATTTTGTCTTCACCCTCGTCGGTATAAAATACAAGCAGAACCGTGTGCTTTTTAATCCGAGGTACAAATTCTTTCTTTTGTACAAATGATACATAATAAGTGCATCTCAGAGCGAGTCTTTTCCGCCACGTTATCGCGCCTCCACCTCTTTAGGATTACGCGAAGGGGAAAACTCCCTCGTGTCTTGCGTAGTCCGTCTCGGGGAATTGGGACGGACCGAGGGGACGAGAGGCGGGGGGGCGCTGAGCGCTGCTGTCGGGGGAGGCCGGTACGGCATTGCCCCTAGATGAGGCAAAAACGGGGGCATGTGAGGTAAGTGCCCCTCCATCGGAGACTGATGGAGTTGGTGGAGTCGGGCGCGTTCCAATTCGTCACGCAAGTGCAGTCGCTCTCGCTCCTCGGCCTGCTGCCTGATCCGCTCCTGCTCCCTGCGCACTTCCATCAAGTGATCCTGGTGCGAGTACTCGTGCGGTTCCCGTTCCCGGTAGTTACGGTCCACCTCGTATATCCCCGGGAATCGGTTCCCTGCCTCGGACCGCATTTGGAAGTCCATTCGTCGCTGGAGGTCCAGATTCCGATACGCCTCGCGGAGAGGGTCCCAGGAGAAGGCGGGATGAGGGAAGCGGTCGCGATTCGCCGTCGCGGCGAAGTGTCCGACGCCCACGAACGGAGCCAGGCGAGCGCGGTCGAGCACGTTCAGCCCGCCCATCTGGTGCATGAACGGCAGAGAGTGCGGGATGGTTGGGGGCGGAGCCTGGTGATGATGAGGAAGAGGCGGAGGCTGGTTTGGATTGGGGTTCTGAGGTGGAGGAGGCTCAGATCCCAGCACCAGCACGTCCTGTTCCTGCTCTTTGCGCTCCTCTTTGATCTTGGTCGTGTCGTTTTTGAGCTTGTGGATCGGCGCCCCCGGTGAGGACAGCGTCCTGTCGGACATCGGGAGTCCCAGCGGCTCGCTTTTGTTCTTAGAGAACGGAGACGGCGAGCGGAGGATGGGCTTGCAGGAGTCGACGGAAGACGAGGAGGCGCTGCGTTCGCTGCAATCTTTCGTCGGGGAACGGCTCCGATCCTTCGCTCTCACCTCGGACAGTACCACCACATCCCTGTCGGGGTCGCCGCGGGGACGGTCGCCATGATTACGCCCCGCGTCGCTTCCTCCTCCACTGCTGCAGCGGATCAGGTTACTGATCTGATAACTGACAGGAGCGGAGGCAGGAGAGGAACGATTCGAGTGACGGCTGTCCCTGAAAAACACAGCGAGGGAGCGACGGTTAGAAAACACACACTCTGATTGGCTGAGAGGTTTCAGGATGATAATGATGACGGGCGAATGAAAACACAACAAACGATGTCATGTGCTGATAAAACAACAGAAACCACACGTGTGCAAAAGAAAGGAAGGAAGGGATGAACAAAAAAAGTAAAAAATAAAGTAAAGAAACTAAACAGAGGAAATGAAACGCGTGCGGGCAAAAAGAGGAAGAACAAGATGAAAGGAAAGGGAATGTAATCCATGAAACTAAATAAAATACAGGATGTAGAATAATGACGAGAGATAAAACACCGACCTGTCTTTGTCTTTCTCGTCCTTCCCGATAGACGAGTCCCGTTTCTCCCTCTCTCTCTCCTTCTCCCTCTCTTTCTCTCGTTCATGGCTGTTAGCTGAGCTGCTTCTCTCTCCGTCGCTCACTTTGGGCCACTGTGGGAAGGAGGGCGGCGTTCTGTGCAGTCGGTTCCATGAGTCCTGACTCGGACTGCTGAATCCGGGCAGCGCCGGGACGTCTTTGGGTCCGAACACACTGTTGGAACCTGAAAGAGAGAGAGAGAGAGAGAGAGAGAGAGAGAGAGCACTTCATCACTACAGCGACCGGTTCCTGGGTTCCAGATTTTGCACACGGTTCTGATTAGAGCTAGAGAGAGTTAAAGGTCTGAATATAAAAGACGTGACGTGATGTGAGGTAAGTGACCCTCTCCTGCATCCGGCAAAGACAACGACTACGGAGATGAAGCTGTAAAGACTGGAATTGGGTTAAGAACCTCCTGAACACCTGGTGAAGTCACACGGTGGAAAACATCAGACGCACCTGTCTCACTGACCCTGAGGTCGCGACCCCATCACCTTAATGTAAAGTCAGAGTGACGGACACACACACACACACACACACACACCTCCTACACACGGTGTTGTACAGCAGGACTCAGAGTGTATCTTAATGCCATGTGCCCTAAATCTGAACACACCACACACACACACACATACACGCACACACACACACACACACAAACTCTCACAATTCAGCGTGGGCTGGTTTACGAACCTTTACCTCTAATTAATACATAATTCACACTAAACTGTGTGTGTGTGTGTGTGTGTGTGTGTGTGTGAGAGTTGGCAGTCACTGCAGTAGGATTAAGCTGAGCCGAGCTGTAATGTGTTTTTCTCCCTCGGCTCTTATTTGGCATTCGATCTGGAGCCGAGTGTCTCACCTCTCATTAACCCGAGACACCTGTCTCTCTCTCTCTCTCTCTCTCTCTCTCTCTCACTCGCACTCTTAGTGTCTCTTTCCTTCTTTCTTTCTTAAATGGTCTCTTTCTTTGTTTTCTTTTGTCTCTCTCTTCACATCTCTATTTTCGTCCTGTCTCTCTCTCCTCCTGTCTCTTTTTTTCGTCCTGTCTCTCTCTCCTCCTGTCTCCTTCTACAACAGATTTTTAGTCCAAGCTGCTGTTTTTCTGTTCTATCAGCACTACAGTAAAGAAAAAGAAACATGAGAAAAAATACAAAAAGAAAAAGAAACAAATATGAAAAAAGTAAAAAAGAAATATGAAAAATAAACAAAGAAAATGAAGAGAAAGAAAACAAAACAATCAAAAGTAAAATTATTATCAATATGAAAAGAAAACCATAGAGAATGAAAAGTAAAAACACCCCCCTCCTCCCCCTCTCTGGGTTTTTTCTCTTTCCTTCTGTATTGGACAACAAATTATAATTTATATTTCTTTTTTTGTTTAAAAAAACGAAGCATCTTCTGTGTTGGTCTGTCGCTCTCTTTTTACTTCTGTCTATCTCTCTTCATCTGTCTCTCTCACTTGCTTTTACTGTGTCTCCCTCCATCTCACTCCGTCCCTCTGTCTGTCTCTCTCTCTTACCCAGGGCGGGGTTTCCGAGCCCCCCGAAGGCGTTAGCTGAAAGGTTGCCGAGGTTTCCAAAGGAACTGGAGCGACTGAAAGCGTCTGCAGAGACAAAAACCAGAAGAGGACGGATTAGAGACGGAGTGAAGGAGAGAGACAGACAGATATACACAGACAGACACTCGTGTAGAGTACTCCTCTGAGGTGATGGATGCAGAAATCTTTTTTTTCAGTACAGAATTTATTAGCAGTTTAAAAGCTGTAAATTATGACGTACTGAATGTTTTCATTTTCATGAATATTCATGAGCCTCTTGAATCTTTAATGAGCGAGTTTCATTCTTTCAGTTCCTGGCCGTTAATGGCGTGGATTAAAGGGTGCGTTTATTTTTGGTCTGGGAGATGGAGAGGAAGCATGAGGGAGAGTTCTGCTCGTCTCACACACGTCTCCTCAGATTTAAAAGCAGCTTTTCTCTTTTAAAATCTTTTGAAGCAGCAGTTTTTAAAAGGTTTTTATCGTTTTTAATCTCATCTTTAAACTTTTTTTTTTTTTTTTAAGTTTTTAAAAAAAATTCTTTCTATTCTATTATATTCTGGTAGTTTCTCATCTCCAGCTCCATCAGTGTGTCCTTATCACATCACACACACACACACACACACACACACACACACACACATTATAAATGCTAGGTCTTTCTTTCAGCATCCATCGTTCCTTGTCTCTTACAGCAAAACAGGACAGACGGACAGACAGACAGACAGACGGACAGACAGACAGACAGTAAATGTAAGAAAGTGGGGTTACTTACGCTTACCTGCCAAATGAGTGGGAGGCAGGAAGCTGCTGTGATGAGGGGCGTGGCCGTACGGTGAGGTGGCTGGATGCCCGGATCCTATTGGATGAAAGTGAGAGTACGGTTAGAAAAAACAACCAATCAGCAGCCTGGTAATAAAAACATATTCAGATAAACCTTCAAAAAAAAGCTTCAATTCTTTTTATAACAATAAAGTGTCTAACACCTGTATTTAACTCCGCCCATAACCCCGCCTCCAACTATAACATTCATAACATTTGCTCTCTTGTCCTGTCTCTCTCTCTCTCTCTCTGTCTCCCTCCCTCCCTTTACTGTAGGTCATATTGTGCTCCCATGACGTGTCTCTCTCCTCCTCTATCTCCCTGGTCTCTCTTTCTTCTTGGCTTCCTCTCCCATGTGTCTCTCTCTCTCTCTCTCTCTCTCTTTTGCGCTCCTGCTCTCCCCATCTCTCTTTTCATGTCTATCTCTCCATCCTCCTGTATCTTCTCTCTCTCTTCCCATTGTGTCTTTTCTTCAACTTGTATCGCTCTCCTCCTGTATCTATCTCATCTCTCTTCCTTCCCCTCTCTCGCCACACTTGTCTCCAATACCCCTTTGTCTCTCTGTCCTGGTCCTGCCGTATCTCTCTCTCAATTTTGTGTGTCTCTCTCTCGCTCTCTGTGTTGTGTGTCTCTCTCTCTCTGTATTGTGTCTCTCTTTTCTGTCTCCCCACTCATTATCCAGACCTGCATAACTTTCTACAGGAATGTGAGACAGGTTTGTTTTTATCGTGTCGTACAAAAACATGCAATCTGATTAACATTCAGGTTTATGCTAATCGGGCTCCAGAAGCCGTTGCCATGGTAACGCTGTGCTAGCTGTCATGAATGAGAGATGCGAAGTTGCTTAAAAAGCATCGTTGTGTTTGTGTCAGAGGGAAACATCGAGCCAGACGTGAGGACTCATTAATGACACGTCTGTGGGCCTCATCAGTGAGACAGACACGCGCGTGGAGTCGACCGTCTGACTTTGCGAAGTCGACACGTCTCATTAGAGTAGCGGAGAAAGGGGCGGCCCCTCGTCTGCACCGTGAGCCGGGTGCGTGATTCATTAATGAAAGAGGCAATTACAGGCTTGTTTTGGGACACAATAGCGGATAATTGCGTGTTAAAGGCCACTCGGATTCCCGTCGCCCTTCAACCAAGGACTCGCCGTCAATTAGCTCAGGTGGAGACATTTATATTCATGCGGTGACGATGGAGATAACAACACAAAAATCACCTCGCCGGCGGGGCACAACAACGAGGCGAGACTCGAGATTCGGATTTATTAGTGAGGAAACATGGTGATGGTGTGAATAATGTGGACTCTGTAGTGGAGGGAGGAATAGAAACAGGGTCGAAACATCAGCAGTTAAAAAACGGAGCTGGTTTCACAGTAAAAAAAAATTAAAATTCTCTGTCAGTCCATCACTAAGAGTTCGCTTTCCCAAACCGCCGCCCATGCAATGACGTCACAGTCATAGTCATTAGCAATAAGTTTAATGATCGATTAGTTGATGATGTCATCGTGTGTGTGTTTGTGTGTGTGTATGTGTGTTTCAGGCATCACTGGATACCGCTGCTGAAACAAATGTGATGTTTTTATGCATGTATTAGTTGAAAATTTTCAGACTCACCTGTAGACTGGAAGAGAGGTCTGGCGAGGTCGTGAGGATAGGGGAACCCGGGGAACACACCCGGAGCTGGAGGTCTGCTGAACAAGTCCAGTTTACCAGTTATATCCAGTTTATGAGGATCCAACTGCATCTGCTGCACCACAGTGGAGAAAATAACCCACGCGTCAGTGCGCCGCGTCTACAAATACTAACATAAAATCTCACACACCTCCCACATGTCCGTCACTGGGAGGGTCCGTGTGGTGGGCGGGGTTAGGGTGATGAAGAGGGTCCGTGTGGTGGTGGTGGTGGGGGAGGGGGGGGGGTGGAGTTAGTGTTCACTCAAGTGGGTGGGGTTAGCATATAATGATGATGAGGTTAGTGGGTGGGGTTATTGTGATAAGCATCACTCTGATGGGCGGATTTAGCATGCTAATGAGGGTCAAGTCGGTGGATTAATATGATTTTTTCATAACAAATAGTAATTTTAATCATGTTAACTGTAAAAGTTTTGTGTAATGAGATGTGTGTAACTGTAAACAGATTGTATATGTGTGTGTTTATTACCTTCATCTTCTGTTGATGGTGGTAGATCTGCCAGGCGATCTGTACGTGAACTGCACACCATTTCCCCGGCTTCTATAACACACACACACACACACACACACACACACACACACAAACACACAGATAAACTACAGTGTCACAGCCTTTATTACACACACTGATCATTTTACAGATGGACACTAATTACACTAATTATAGCTTTATATTAATTATACATTAATATAATATCAAGTCGCAATAAACTGGACACTTACTCTCACTGAGGTCCTGAACGGATCGGTTAGCTGCAGGGAAAAAACACAACTGTCAGTCAAAATGTCAGATAACAGTACGGTGTGTTCTGATTGGCTGAGAACAGTGAAGTGAGTTCTGAGAACAGTGAGGTGTGTTCTGATTGGCTGAGAACAGTGTGTTGTGATTGGCTGAGAACATTAAGGTGTGTTGTGATTGGCTGAGAACAGTGAGGTGTGTTGTGATTGGCTGAGAACAGTGAGGTGTGTTGTGATTGGCT
>JAQMYG010000014.1:24279705-24292551 GCA_030014215.1 Clariallabes teugelsi | reverse complement strand
ATCCCGTCCTGTTGGACAGAGACACGGCGGTAAATAAAAGCTCTGAAAGTCTGACGGTGCTGCGGCTTTCTCTACAGATCAGTTCTGCTGCGTAATCCTTAATCTGTGAAGCTCTGATCCTCTGGCTTTCACACTTACACTCGACTGCCTCAAGAAGGGATTGTCCAGCTTTGGAGCGTACTTGTCAAACTGTAAGAGAGAGAGAGAGAGAGAGAGAGAGAGAGAGAGAGAGAAATAAAAAACACATCAGCACTACAAATGGTGTTTAAATGGAAAGCATGTGTGACCAACCAGGAGATGAAAGAGCTGCGTACGGGCAGCGAGGAGGAAGTGGAGTGTTTACGCAGCACAACCAGAACCAGACCACGCTTAGCAAACGAGTTTCACTCGCTCGCTCAAACAATTACACAATTACACAATTACACAATTAGACAGCAAAGCAGCCGGCCGGCGCCACATCAAACGCAGAGACAAAGAACACAGATAACGCTGCTCTCGTACAATCAGTGCGGATCAAACGCTGCGATACGCTCCGCTGGAAAAACACTCTGGAATAACGCCGGCGTCCTGAGCGCAGGGTCGAGAGTGATGCCACCTCGCTAAAAGCAGTCACGTGGTGCTTTTTCTTCATGCCCTCACACCTGAGCTTCTAACGGAAATCACTGCACTGTTTTTATTAAACTAAGCTTTATAATGTTCCTGCTAGAAAGCTGCCTATTTTAAGGCTGTGTCCCAAATCCAATTATTCATGGCTAGCTAGTGCTTTTATTGCTACTTTTTCCACCACAACTAGGACAGGAGCCATTTTGGGGTTCTGTTCCAATTGCTCAGGGAATTTATTAGCACTTAGGGCTCCATCTCAAAAACTAGATCTAGAACTTATTTATTGTTTGTTGTCAATTTTAAGATCCTGCACCACACACTCTTCACTAGTTAGAGTGAAGTTACTAGTTCAGGAAGCTTTCTTAAGCTCTGTTTCAGACACAAGAACTTATTTCAGAGTAACACGTATACAGAAAGGACATTCTTCTTTCGGCTCTGTCCCAAATCTAATGCTACAGAATTTACCTCTAGATTGTTTTAGGGCTCTGTTCCAAACACTAACACTTAACACTAATCCTGCAAGTGTTTAAACTTTATTCTAAAAGCTTTACATGATTTATGTTCTGACCAGAACGCCAGCCGTTATTATGGCTCTGTCCCAAACTACAAAAATACACTCTACTTAGTGTTCTCAGTAAAGTCTTGGCCTCGTCCCAAATGCTACAGTTCCTCACGCTATACTTAGTCCCAAATCCTGATGTCTTTTTGTGCCCCTTATGAGTCTCAGCCATCTTCAAACTGCCATGGAATGTGTGTGTGTGTGTGTGATGCCCATAATGCACTGCTACTTATAAATGAAAAATTGTAAAGTTTAAAGCTGTGTTATGTGGAACAGCGAGTTGGACGTCACACCTGTTTAGCGTCTTTGCGTTCTCTCGTGCTAACCTCACATGCTAACTGTTAATTAAACATACTGTAGGTAATTCATTTCCTTCATTTCTAATGCATGTGTATTTAAACCACACACTGCGTTTGGGATACAGCCCAAGTCTGAATCAGACCTGTGTGTGTTTTAGAATTGTGAGACAAAGAACGCTTTATATCCCTTAACTCTCTCTCTCTCTGCCACACACACACGTGCATGAAGGACATATAAGTCCAGTTCTGCTCCATTAGCCCAAATGTGAGAAAGAGAAAGGGACAGAAAGACAGAAAGAAAAAGAAAAAGGTAAAGAAAAACAATTAGGAGACAATAAATGAGACAATAAGAGAGAAAGACTGAAGAGTGATGGATAGAATAAAGAGGGAAAGTGGGAGAGAGTGTAGCGAGTGAATAAAAAAATAAGAAAGACAAGATCAATTCCCACTAAAACTAAAAGGAGAGAGCAACAGGCAGATAAAAAAAGAACAAAAGAAAGAAAAACAGAAGAAATGCACACACAACTCTTAATAAACATTTCAACAAGACTGTATGTGTGTGTGTGTATTACACACTGTCTGACCCACTACACCTCATCTGCACTAATTAAGGCTTTAATTAAGATGCCATATTTCATCGTTTAACAATTAAGAGTATTCCATGTTTCCGTGTGGAATGCCAGCTGCTCGAGCGAGTCGTAACCACACACACACACACACACACACACACACACACACGCAAACACACACACACACACACACTTCATTAATTAAAGCGATTAGCCGGAGGGAGGGAGCCGGCTGCTGTTTCCGCTGGGGAGAAAATCAAAACACCAGCATCAGCTCTGAAAAAAGAAGGGAAGATTAGCGAGCGGCCACTGCGGAGGGAAAGAGAGTTAATTTAGAACACAGCCCGAGCGGACTGGTCAGAGGGAGACACTTGTAAAAGTGTGTGTCCTGCACAGGGTGTGTGTGTGTGTGTGTGTGTGTGTGTGGTTTGAGACGTGTCCCCAGATGCTTGTGGTGGTGTTTATGATGAGCTTTAATTAATCAATCCTCTCAGGAAATTCCTTTAGCTTAGCTTATATTAGCAAGAAAGCTAGTGAAGCATTGTAGTACATCACCATTTAGCAATGCAACTTAACAATTCTCTCAGCTTAGCTTATATTAGTTAGCTAGCTAGAAATTAGCAGTGAAAATGATGAACATTTATGAATATGAGGAAATATTTCCTCTCAGAAATACTGTCAGATGATCTTACAAAATTATAAAACAGATAGCATATATTAGGTAGCTAGTGTTAGCCTTAAAGTTTGTGAACGTTTATGAATATGAGCAAAAATCCTCTCAGAAATCCTCTTAAGTTAGCTTGTACTAGCTAAAAATCTAGCTAATCACTGTAGACCTGACTTAATCCTCTCAGAAATCCTGTCAAGGTAGCTTGTATTATCCAGCTAGCTAAAGTTAAAAGTGAAAACTATGAACTTTTATATATACTGTATACACAAGTAAAAATGTCTCAGAGAAATTCTGTTAGCTTAGCTTATGTTAGCAAGCAGGCTACAGTTAGATACATTTATAAAAAAAAAAAAAAAAAAAAACAGGCTCGCATACCTTAGCAAGTTAGTTAGCACTATTAACAAATATAGGCTAGTTTAGCATTGTAGTAAATCAACATGTAACAATACAACTTAAAAAAATCCTGTCACCTTAACTTCTGTTAGCTAGCTAGCTACAAATAGCAGTGAACATTTCTGAACATGAGGAAAAAAATTCTACAAGAAATCCTGCCAGGTTAGCTCACAAAATTATAAACAATGAAAATCTAAAAAACAGCTACTTCATATTAACTGGCTAGTGTTAGCCACAGTGGTTGTGAATGTTTCTGAATATGAGTAAAAATATTTTGGAAATCCTGTCAGTAAGCCAGTATTAGCCAGTTAATTAAAGGTAAAAGTGAAAATTACAAACATTTATAGATACAAGTCAAAATACCATAGAAATTCTGTCAGTTTAACTTAAGTTAGCTCATACCGAAACCGAGCCGAACTGAGCCGAACCAAGGTGAGCTGTACTGAACCGTGCTGTGCCGTACTATGCAGTGGAAAAGCGCCAATAGTCTACAGGTAGGAACACAAATTGAAAAATCCTCTCAGGAAACCCAACAGGCTAGCACATCTTAGCATCCTAGCACTATTAACCAATACATTTGTTTTTAGGAAAATACATGTTAAAAGATTCTTTTAGATGAACTTTTTAATGTAGCTGGCTAACACTATCAAGAAAATGAATGAACATGTGTGAGTATGTCCATGGTACTGTAGCTTAGCGCTGTGCAAGGTTGGGGGAAGTGTGGAATTTTACTAGCAGTGTGATTAAGAATTCTAAAGAAATCCTGTCAAATAAACATGTTAGCTTTTTATCATTAGCAATAAAGACGAGATAATTATAATATTTATATTCACATAAATATGGAATATAAATGCTGTCATGATTCTTAGCATGTTAGCTCATGGTAGCCAAAATGCATATACAGTGAATCATGCCCTATTTTTCTCTTTAAGAATAAAAACACACACACACACACACACACACACTTGGTAAGGTATGCAATGCCTTAGGGGGTTTAAGTGAAGTTTTTTGATGGCTAGTTGTTGGCGTTTTGCTCTTAATGGCCTCTCAGCACATGGAAGCGATTAGCTTTTATCAAAATAACTGGCTAATATCATGACTTTCATCAACAGTGAGGTCACCACCAATTTTGAACAGGAAACTGCAAAAAAACAAAACAAAAAAATCACGATTAGAGTCACACGAAAGCAATAACCCACGTCTGACCATCTGTGTGAACCACAAGTGGTCGTAAATATGGTGTTAGCACGCAAATACCTTATTAACTTGTATTATTATGTTTGTATTTTAATTTCTGATTCCTGGCTAATGTTAATGTCATGTGTGTGGTTTGGGACACGTCCTAATGTTTATGCACTATAAAGTGACTAGTGAACGGTGTGTGGTTTGGGACACGCCCACAGTGGACTGATGTTTCTATGGATGTACAGTGTTTCTTCCTTAGGTCAGTGTGCTACGTAGCATGTGAGAAGGGAATACGGAGTAGGGTGTAGGGAACAGGAATTAGGGAGATGTGTGGACCCCAGAGCGTGTGGTGTTGAAGGGCAGGGAAGTCGTTCTGATCTGGTCGTTTTTCGTTACTTATCCTCACATTTCTGGCTGCGGTACGCACCATGGGCGGTGCAGTGGGCGGCCCAATGATGGCGGGAAAAGGCGTGAAGGTGTGCTGATGCGTGTGCTGATGCTGGTGCATGTGCTGGTGTTGGTGAAACTCCGCCCTCAGGAGCGACATTTGGGACAACGGAGAGCCGGTCGCCCCCGGAGCCGACCCCCGACCCCGCTCGGAACTCTGAACCAGGAAGCGGTTGTTCAGCTCCTGCCGGAGGAGGTCATGATGCTCTGAGAAGAAAGAAGGAGAGCGGAAAGAGGGGAAAAGAAACAAAAAGAAAAGAAAAAAAAGAAAAAAAAAAAAACAAATAGAAGAGAGAAAGGAAGACAAAAAAAGAAAAAAAAAAAAGCACGGGCGGCCAGTGAGTTTAACCAAACGGCGGGAAAAAGAAGAGAAAGAGGATAGTCACCTGGCTTTCTCTGTTTCTCCAATTCAAGCTGTGAGGGTTTTCTACGTGAGGGCTCATTGGTCGAGGTAAAAGTGTTGCATGTGACAATGTGCCAATCAGAATCCCCGAATGAGGCTGGCAATACATGATTGGTTGGTTGAATGATATCAACAGGCTGGTATCTGAAGACAAGAGAGAACCGAGAGTCACCTCAGCAGAAAACACACACGCCTTATTAAAGGAGTAGCTCAGCCAGGAACCAAACGTACCCCGAGTTCCCATTACACACGGCGTGGCTAATGTCGCTAACACGCAGCTGAAGCTTAGAGCCACCAGTTTAGCAGGAGACACTGGACCTGGACGCCACAGTCGCGTCTCAGAGCTTTTTAATTTAGCAACGGACAGCACTCACAACAGCAGACGCCCACAGCGACTAGAGCGATGCGAGATGGGGACGCAAAGTGAAAACGGCACAGAGCTTAGCGACACATCACACCAGCTAAAGCAGCTGTTTCAAGTGGGGGTGTGGCTTAATATTTAAAGTCACGTAGTAATGAGGCTGGAAAATCACTGCCGCAGTGTGAAGTCACTGAGACACGAGACTGGTGATAAACTGGTGGCTGTTAGCTTCCGGGAACACGTTAGCTAGATCAGCTTCGGAATAACAGGAACAGCGTGGACGTCTCAGTTTTGGCCAAACGACACCTTTAACATCATAAAGTGTGTAATACGGAGCATTATTATTATAATTATTATTATTATAGTGTGAATTATGTTGGTCTCTATAAACCTTGTAAGCTGTATGTGTGGTTTATAATCAACACCAGAATTAATAATATTTACTCACCTTTAACCATAAACCATAACCGTATTGCTTCCTCAAACCTCAGCTATATTAAATATATATAAAATGAACATAAGCATATGTTCAAAAAATGTCTCGCACAAGTCCTATTTTCTTTTAAATATTTATTTAATTTTCTCTTTAATAAACCAGGTAAATGAACAAAAACGTAAAAAAAGATACTACATGATGATCAAAATCTAGAGACATATCACGATTGTTTGCTATAGCGATTCATGTATCATCACACTAACTGCAAAATCGATTTTTTAAATGAATATTATATTTATACTGTACATGTTTGCCTCTGAAGCGGTAAAATGTTCCTTTATAATCCTGCAGGTGCACGCTAAAGTATTCACAAGGCACAGCGTCCTGTGTGGTACGAGCAAATTATTTGTAAAGTTTGTTTAGAATTGGGATTAGTCAGAGTACTGAAAAAACAAATATGTCTTGAGTCTAAAGCGTGTGTTTCTTGATTACACTGAATCTTACTGCAAAACGGAGAGTGCGCGTTAGGTACGAGTCTGTATCGCGAGTAAGATTTCTGTAGCTGTAACAGACAGGAGTTAAACCTCGCGCTATAGACACGTACATTAGCGATTTAAGACAGGTTTGTTTAGGAGAGCTACAGCGCTACATGTGGCTGTTAAATTTAGGAGAAATTATATAGAAAATATACAACAATCCCAATTCCAATGCCCGCAATGTGTTCTGTATAGCGCCCTCTATCTTTTTCAAGCAGAACTGTTGTGAATAACAAACAGGAATGAAAGTCACGTTACCTCCCGATATGATATCATCACCATATCACGGTGCCAATCCGATTAATATTGTGAATCTGTCATTAAAACGATTTTATAAATACCCTGATTAGATTAGACATTTTTTCCCTAAAATTGTTAAAAAATGATTATATCTGGCCTTTATTCACCAGCTTCCCAAGTAGAGAATAAAAATGTAGACTGTTTCTTATGACATTAGTTTTTTCAAAGGTTTGTAGCATTTAAACACTACAAACTTACTTCAAAAATTTTAAAACATTTAAATTTAAACAAGTTAAACACTGAACTTTAAATTAACTGACGCCCGTCATCATTTCTAAACAAACTTTAGCAAATAATTCACTTCTACACACAGGATGAAAATGTGTGAATATTTCAGAGAGCGCCGCCTGTAGGATTATAAAGAAACCACAACATATTATCGCCTCAAACGTCTCCGAAGTTGTCAGCGTGTTTGATCAAACTGAAAGCCAGTCACTGGCTGATCGACCGGGGCGTCTCTATTATAAATGTAATAAATCATTTGGCGTTACATTAATCTGCACAAAAACAATAGCGATTCATAACTGAATTACTTTTCCCCCATCTCTAATAACAAAGTACTCAGTAAATAATGAACAGGTAAGTGAAAACGGCTAGTTGTTAGTTTTAAAGTTTAAATAGTATGTTAATTATGAAGGACTTCAGGAATCAGCCATTAATTACAAAAGAAATAATAAAATCCTTAGTCTGAGATATGCTGCAGGAAAACCACCCTATAACACTCGCTCACCTAATAACAGGCAAGAAATGTAACACAAATCTGCAGCTTTTAATGTAATAATAACACAAGCGGAATAAACCGCTGTTACACTCGCAGGGATTAGCTGCTTGTGGAAGGTGAAAATCCTCAACTTTGAAAATTGTAATAACTTCCCACAAACGTAATATTGCGTTTAAAATTAAATTTATTATGTTTATTACATTTATTTTTGAGTGTTACACAGCGTGGGTCTTTTTTAAAAACACAATGTTGTGTTAAATATATCGTGTACGATTTATATTAATGTGAATATGTCTCCATTAGAGAGATTTTGTGGGCGTGTTCAGGGCGGGGCCGCTAGCCGCACTAACGAGGGAAACAGATCTGATTTTCTACACAAACTCTGGGTTTCGACTTAAACGCAGACGGAGAGCATGACGATGTGAGGGAACGCTTCCTGTGTCAGGGTTTGTAAACACTCTAATTTGAACATCTGCTGCTTTACCTCTCAGACTGATTAGGTTTCATTAACATTAATTAGTGTTTTCATCACTCAGGGAGGGAACGAGGCGCTCGGCTTTTTGGAGATAAGCGTTAAAGCTTCGCTCGTCTCAAACGCGGAACTGGAACAGAAGTGGCCACTTGTTTTTCATCCTCCAGACACGTGGAACTCGTTACACCGCATTAACACACCCTCAGACTGCCATCCTCACTCCCTTAGCTAGTGCATACCGGCTCTACTTTCACTTTCATTACAACTAAAGTCGTCTCTCCATCACAGGGGACATATTATTATTATTATATTATAATGACTTTCATCTTTAACAAGGAAAATCCTGATGATGTCACAGTGACACAGAGTTCCCTTTGCAGAACCCTAACGAGAGTTCTAGAATGATGGTGACAGTAACGCCTTACTCTTTAATTATAATCCTTGATCATGTGACACCGAGCCCCGCTCTAGAACCTCCCGGTGATCTTTATGTACAAACCCTGATATCCACATGATACATTATTCCATTCTAGAACCCCAATCAGGATTGTAGACTACAATGAAGCTAATAAATAAATTAATTAATTTAAAATATCATCATTATCAGGCGTATCAGAACTCTAGATCATAATTCTAGAGCGTTAATAATGAAACATGCTTTTTTCATTCCTGCTGACGTTACAATGTGACAAAACTCTGTTCTAGAACTCCATTGATAATTCTAGAACATTAAAGATGATAAAGTGATAATGAAACGGGCGTTTGATCTTTAATCACAAAACTGAGTGACGTCACGTTTGAATTCTGTTTTCTTAATTACAGACCAGAACCCGGGTCTAGAAGCTTCTAGAATCAATCAGTCTAGAACTCTGAGGATGATGAGTGCAGCAGCAGAAGTGGAGTTTACGGTTTAATCCCAGCGCCTGGCGATGTCATGATGACCATTCTAGAACCAGGACAAGAAATCTAGAACGGCAGGTGAGAACGAAACGTTCTGTCTTTAATTATCTCACAAAATTTCTGCTTCAAAACTGACCGTTCAGATTCAGGAAGTGATGCTAGAGAGCTAGACCTTCACTCCTTCAGGGTTTAACGTGTGACCCTTAACGCTGAGCTCAGTGTACAGGTGAAGGGGTTGGTGGTGGTGGTGGTGTAGGTGCTCTTACCTGGGTAGGGCGAGGCGGCTGGGTGTCCAGGGACCACCAGGCTGTTGGTGGGTAAAGCAGGAGGAGTGGGGAGGGCAGTTGGGGGGGCAAACATGGCCGGATGGCGTGATAAGGGGGATAAATGGGAGGAGGAGCGCAGGGTGTAGTGGGGAGACGACAGCGCGGCGATGGAGAGGGGGAGGGGGGGAGCGGGGGAGGGGGGGAGGGGGTGTTTTGGGGGCAGTGACGAGGGGCTGTTGCTGAAAAACGAAAAAAGGAGAAAAAACAAGAAGTTATTGATGAAGACGTTACAATTTAATTCTCAAACACACAAAAAAAATCATTAACAACAAGTAAACTTTATAAACAATACTTCCTGGTGTATTCGTTACACTTTTTTTTAAATTACAGATATTTCACCCTAGACTACAAATAATATTCAGCATAAATTAGCATAAATTAGACTTTACACTGGCTTGGCTAGTTAACCGCCAGTCATTAATTCATTTTAAGGACTTGTTCTTAGTCGTGTTTAATTACAGACTTCATTACAGAGTTCAAATTAAAACAAAACCCCCCAAAAAAACAAAAAAAAAAACCAGGGAATGCGAGTGCTAATTATCTTGTTAACATCGCTAACGAGCTGTTTGTTAATGTTAATGCTAATGCTAATGCAGTGAGCCTAAGGCATTACCACTTCACTCTCCTCACTTAGCCTTTAAACGAAGTCTTCTTTTATGCTAATTGTTATTTTCATTTGCGATTAGCGAACAGAAGAGTAATTAGACGTGTGAGTGTCGATTCAACACGCTGCTGAATCGCACACAAGTCTTAAAAACAGCCACTCACCGGCTTTCCCTTCACCTCTCCTCTCCGACTCCCTGAATATCAATCAGCTAGCGTTAAACAAAGCCGTGTTGCCATGGTTACGCCCTTACATGGGATTTAATTAACACGTTTCTCCGCGGTGTCGCTCTTACAACTTTATAACTCCTTCATGTGTAAACGCAGGCTGTTCATCCAGGTAGCGAGGTGAGATTCAAACGGCTGTTTCATCATCCCGTTGCTAGTTGAAGAGAGATTCTTTTTTGTTCTTTTACTGGATCTAGTTAGTTTTTGTTAATTTATGTTGTTTAATTTATGTTGTCAGGTCTATCTGTCTTGTCTCCGCTAGCCAGCTAACTAGGCCTCTTAGTTAGCTAGTTGAGTTTTTCTGTTAATTTATGTTGTAAATTTATGTTGCATGTAGCACCTTGGTCCTGGAGGAACGCTGTTTCGTTTCACTGTATATGGTTGAAGTGACAATAAAGCCTACTTGAACTTGATCTACATTGTAGGGCGTGACTCATATTCATCAGCCAATCAGAAATAAGGATTCTCAGGAGCGCGGTATAAATGTGAAAAACGTACTAAGGATAAACCCAGTTGTCATGACAACCAGATAAGCTGGCTAAGATTGCTGGTCTAAACAGTACGGAAATTAAAGTTTTACATTTATTACAAAAAATATACTACAAACGAGTTGATGTACAAGAATAATCCAGCACCTGATGTCGTGGAGACCGTACGTCAGGTGATTGGGGGCGGGTGGATGGTGGTGACTGATGATTGGTTGGCTGTGGTGGCTCGGGGGCGTGACTTTGTGATCCTGTAGCTCTGACAGGCTCCTCATAAAGTGGGGGGCGGGGTCAGGGTTAGAAGTCGGCGTCGATTCCTTCTTGATGATGACCGGGGGAGGAGATTTAGGTGTTGCCGTGGCAGCGGGGATGGGGCTGCCCGTAGGGGCGGGACTCGACGTGGGCGGGGCAAACGAGACAACCGTGCTCTGTTCCTGGCTGCGCTGGAGACCCGAGATTTTAGGCGAGCCGCAGATCTTCGACTCGAAGCTCTCATGCGACGTCACAGCTGAGGAGAGAGACGAGAGTGTAAGAGGACGGTTTACACACCCGTGTGGACAATTAAATACAGTCATCAGTACCGGCGTGCTAGACTAGGACGTACAGTAGGATCCCTATGTAGGCAATATGGGGTCTTTTCAGTGTCCCGAACCTGGACACACACACTCGCTTAAAAAAATAAAAATAAAAGATAGCTTAGATATTTTGGTTAGCAAGACATAGCGTAATGTTATTTGTAAACAGATGAATGATTTATGTAAGATGACGTGTTTTATCAGACAGAGAGAGAGAGAGAGAGAGAGAGAGAGAGAGAGAGACAGAGCTGAAAGGGAGCCGTGTGGAAAGGAAGAGAGTGATGTCCGGTGACAGCAGAATGAAAACAAGGATTTCACGGGTGATTGTGCGCGCGGTAAAACACGCTCAGCTCTAATTAGCTCTGACTGATTCACTCTGATTCACTCTGATTCACTCTGACTGATTCACTCTGATTCACTCTGATTCACTCTGACTGATTCACTCTGATTCACTCTGACTGATTCACTGAGTCCCTTCACATCACCTGATTACAGCCATGAACCGCATACATACATGTGTGGTGTGTCCATAGTGTGTGTATAAAGTGTGTGTGTGTAGCTTGTGTAGTGTATGCAGTGTGTAATGTGTGTGTGTGTGTGCAGTGTATATTGTATACTATGTGTGTGTGTAATATGCTTGTTGTGTGTTGTTTTTGGTTGTGTGTGTGTGTAGCTTGTGTAGTGTATGGCAGTGTAATGTGTGTGTGTGTGTGTGTGTGTGCGCGTGTGTAGTGTATATTGTATATTATGTGTGTGTGTAATGTGTGTAATATGCTTGTTGTGTGTTGGTTCTGGTTGTGTGTGTGTGTGTGTGTGTGTGTGTGTGAGACGGCGCTGTGGGAGAGCCGGCACTGTGACTGTCGCCGCCCTCTGCTCACGTTACCGTGGAAACAGCTGATGGTGGATGGACGTGTGTGTTTCTGAGCTCTTAATGATGAATCTAATAGAGGATAATGACGGAGAGAGGACAGTGACACACACACACACACACGCACACACACACACACACACACACACACAGAGACGAGTTGAAAGTGCACTCAGCAGTCAGTGTGTAATCGCTCCCTCAGGATGCTGCAACAAAAACAAGTGCTTCCTAAGACTGCTTAAATCTCAAAGGGGTCAAAGGTCACGCTTGTGAGACGAGCCTGATGCCCCCACAGGGACCGCTGGCATCTCTGCTCCACCCCTCCCCCCGCCCCACACACACAAACACACACACACACACACACACACACACACACACATTAGGGACACACACATACACGAACCCAACAAATAACCGTAATGGTTCCGTTCTGTTCTGCTCCCCGTGTCTCTGTCATTCTCACCTCACTGCGTGTGTGACCTCTGACCTTAACTCAGACCTCACAGACATCAGGAACATCTGGACACATCCTTCACACACACAGACACACACAGTGTGAGTTACAGCTCCCTGTGCAGTGCTCTATGGACGCTTTGGATATTTTATTTAGACTTGTCATGGTCAGTGCATGTAACCCCTGGAATGTGACCTCTGACCTCTGCAGTCAGCTCGGGATTATCAGTTCGAAGGCAGTTTGGGCCTCACGCACACCTCACACATGCATCACACACACATCACACACACCGTCCCGCTGCCCGAGCTCATCATTTCAGCCTGAGCGTTAATTAGCGGTGGGCCGCGCGTGTCTGAATCGATTAGGGAGAAAAACGCAGAGCTGCAGTTACACAGACGAGTGCAGACAGCCGCTGTCTGTTCTAATAACCTCCACACACACACACACACACAC
>JAQMYG010000014.1:24190214-24215492 GCA_030014215.1 Clariallabes teugelsi | reverse complement strand
CCTCCCCTCTGAGAGAGCTCGGCCAATCAGCTCTCTCTAGACCTCCGGCTGTGAGAGGTTACAGCATCACCCCGGAATCGAACTCGCGATCTCCAAATGATAGGGCGAGAACTTTACCACTGCGCCACTCGGAGACCCCATTCCCGTCCACTTGCATCAGATTCCTTCATGGCAGCTTCTTAGCTAAGTCGCTACTTTAAAATAGGTTAGCGTAGCAATTAACAGGCTTGTCTCACCGCTCTTAGCCCAGTCTTTTGGAAGTCAAATGTTTCTGCTTGAGCAGTGACACAACCTTGACATTTTTAAATATGAAAATTTACAAACATGTAAGTTAGCTAACGCTTTCCAGTCGATGCGAAGTGCAAATACAGAGTCATTCTTGTTGTTTTGAGCCTTTTCTCACAATTTAAACAACATATCTGAGGTAAATATTGACCTTCTGGATGGTTCTGTCTTAATTCCACTTTCATCCAGTCTCTGTTTGTGTACATACTGAATAGCTAGCTAGCTAAATGGTAATTTTAGCCATGTGCTGTTTTGTTAATTATTCACCAAGACATCCAAGTTATTTTTGCTAACTTTATACTGGTTAAGAATGCTTGATTTAGAGCTAGCTGTTAGCTAAGCATTTTAAAATTAATTTTAAGACACCTGTCAATCCAAGGTTAAGTTTAAAGGACGAAATAACGCAGAAAATGTGGCGATTAATCCTTTAAATCCTTTAAATCTGATACTGCTGTTAATATATAATATTAGCCTGCCTGCTAGCGAATGTAAGAAGAGCTGTGGTGTTTAATTACACTATAACACACTAATGATTTAGCTTAGCTGATAGCTAATTGTCTATCATTTTAGCCTCACTGATTGAGCTTGTTTATTGACATAGATGACTCAGTTCATCAGATAGTTAATATACAGTATGTGGCTAGGAGGCTAGGTAATATCAGGGCTGTACTAGTTTACATGGCTACTGTAGTTTAGCCTACATGGGTAAACTATTATACTCTGCAAATACACTCAGGGTAAATACACTAGGGCACTTCCTGCCTTGATAGCCAGCACGTAGCTAATTTTCCTTGAGGATCTCATCACTGGTTTCGTAAAGAACATTGCAGTGGAAGAATAAAAACCAAGACGTACAATGCAACACTACAGCTCTGATCCGTCATCATTTCTAACCCTCAGCTAGCACGCTTCACTCGAGCTGATGGGAAAAGTGAACGAGGGTGCGTTAAAAGCAATCTCGCGTTCCTCCGTCCGCCGAGAGGAGAAATAAAGGGCTCATTTTATGAGACGTCGTCTATGACGAGCTTTTTTTCCCTCTTCTCTCCGAGCTGCCATTCTCCGTCAAATTATAACACGTCCATGAACTCGATTCCCTCGCTAGCGCTTACAAATTAGTCCATTAAGCTGCCCTTTCTCTCCTCCGAGCCCGAGAGAGAGAGTGCGAGAGAGAGAGAGAGAAAGAAAGAGAGAGAGAGGTCCCAATTATAATTTTACAGCAAGAACATGATGTAAAGGAGGAGTGAAGGAGACAGGAGAGACGGCTAAACCCGGATCCCAGGGAATCAGTGGCAATTTAAAGCTATAAAGCTCGCCGGAAAGACAAATTCGCCACTCGTTACTCATCATCAGTAACGGCACCAAGGTGTGATGTGTAATGGCGGTGACGGACGAGCCTCCATCATCCGTTATGCTGCTTCTGGACCCGAGTTAACTGTGTGAAAAAGATGATTCGGTTGCAAGGTGGAGGAAACGGGTTCATAAAGAGACTAGACAGGACAGGACACGTCTGATAATAATCTGATTGTTTATAATCAGACAGAAAGACGAACCGGATTCAAAAACAGAATCAGAATCTATTTTAATATCCGATTATGCAAATGAACAACGAAAGTAACTTGGTGTAATTCGCTCCGCACATAAACAGGACGAAGAGAAAAAAAAGTACAGCGGACCCTACTGACAGTATGACTTAATAAACAGAAAATTGATAGAACAGTAAGTAGTATGAAATGGCAATGGTATTAAAAACGCGATTAAGAACACAACTCCTCAGGTCCTGGAACTTTCGTTCATGCTTTTCCATCACTGCTAGTGTATCTGTAACACTCTGTTTTCCGGCAGTGATACTTCATTAGCAGGTGATTATTTCAGTATGACACAAAGAACTGTTTGTTGTTAAAAAAAAAAAGTTAAAAATAGGCAAACTGTGCATCGGAATCTGTTTGTACGTCCGGCGTGTTTTTGTCGCGATGCGCTCCTTCTGCAATAAAACATTCCGAGAATTTTTGATGATTTCCATCTAGGTATAACTTTGTTTGATCGTCATAAATGCTCTGTATGTAGCGTAAGCCCGCCTATGGGAGGTGTGTCTTGCTCTAGACAAGGAGAAGTTAACGTTGTTCGTGTTTGGGGTTTATTCACATTAAAGAGGGCGGAGTTTGTCTGTTTTGGTGATCCCTTTTTCATCAGAGTGATTTCCCTCAGACTGATGGAGAGAAAAGACTCTGTCTTTATTCCCGTGCCTCGAACAAGTACGCCGTAACTCCAAACACTCACATGGTGTCTCGCCGTCTAGCACTCTGTTCCCTGTTCTCACATGGTCTCAACATGTGTGTAGATTAGGCAGGGGGTGTGGCCTTGTGTATCAACTGCTTTCAGAAATGCAGCTACTCTGACTTTATGTTTCAGAAGGAAATACATCAACATAAAGGGGGAATCAAGTCATATCTAAGACGCCGTTTCATGGGGACTTTAAATGATTAATAAAGCATCACAAAGTAGATATTCGGATAAATCACGCGAATGAAAACTGGACGTGTCTGCGTTAAATAATGGATTATTGAATAACGAGGATCTGAGGAATAAGTTGGATTACGGTTTGATAACTGATGAAATAAACACAGCTCTTGGAAGTGCACTCAGAGCCTTGGAGTGGGCTGCAGCGTTCCTCCCTCCCTCCATCCCCCTCTCCCTCTCTCTCCCTCCCTCGCTCTCTCTCCCTCCTGGTAGATGGCTGAGTTCCTATTTTTGCCGCTGACCCTGCCAGTAGTTCAGACAGCGTCTAGTGTGCGTATCTGATTAATTGGTTCTGCGCCTCGTTTTGCACCGACGGCTAATGAAATCACGTAGGAATTAAGCCGTTAAGGGGCCAAACATTTCTCCTTGGCTCATCTTAACAAGCCTGGAAAGCAGCAGTGCTCTCACTGACACACACACACACACACACACACACACACACACACACCATCTCTCTCCCGAGCCGTGCCAGCAGCAGCTTGCATCCAAGATGTTCAAAAAAGGCCAAGAGACTGAATTTAATCAGGGGAAAAACCAGAGTTGGATGGAAGTGTACAAGATCCAAGGGGTTGAGACGAAGGGAGGAAGGGAGGAAAGGAGGAAGGGAGGGAACCGAGGGAGTGTGGGCTGAATTTAACAAGCGGGGAACCTCGTAGATTTAAAGGCACTGCTAAAAATTTATGGAAGCGCATTTGGAACGAGGCCACCGTGAACAGCTTGGCCAGCCGAGCCTAATAATCCCCGCGCAATTTTTCACCCAATATTTTATCAATAAAAAAGCGGTTAAAGAAGCCACGGCGGACGCCATCTGGAACCGACGCTTCGTTCCCTAAATCCCGCCGTCGTTAAAACACTTCTTGGCAACCTTGTGCAGATGAGAGAGAGGGAGAGAGATGATGTGGGTTAAGGGGGGGGGGGGGGTCTTCAGATGCTTCCCTGATAAAAAAGAAAAAAAACACACGTCTACTTCATCATCATCATCAGGAGCAGGAGGAGGAGAAGAAATCCGCCCGCCGCAGGGCCAGATCTGAGGTTACAGCGAGACGTTATTTATTTATTTATTTATTTATTTCTGCAGTTATTTATTTATTCCCCGCACTCCCACACGAGCTCCCGCAGGCCGACACGGGTTCGTCTTTCACTGTGTGCTCGGGTTTTGCCAGAGGAAATTTACGACACAGAGCTACAAATCCATCGCCGAGGGCCCTCTGGGGTTCACATTTGGCACAAAGCCGGTCATTTCCATGTCGCCGTTTGGCTCGAGTAACTGTTACACCATCCGGGATCAAGTCTTAAAAATACAAAAGGAAAATAAAAAGATCAGGTTTACATTTATGCAAATCCAGCGTGTTTTTTAAGTTTGTGAAATGTTTTCAGAAGCGCGGCGGTAGAGATCGAGGATGTCCCCTGGATTGTGTGTCCTCCTGGTTCATGTTCATGGATACGCCACGCTCTCTGACTCTCACCTCTGAGTAGAGATGAATAAACGAGTAAAAAGTTATAGGTTTGACCGTTAGCCTCCGTAGCGCGCTCATAATTTATAAATTAAAATTCCCTGACTTGCAAGAAAAGGGTCTAAAATGAGCAAGCTTTTCACAATGGCCTTCCACGCTAGCTCGGCACACGGGTTAATGCGGTGGGATTACGCCGGGCTCGTCACTCGGAGCGCCGTCTCCCCTAAAGCCTCTGAGGCACGTCACACTCGTTTACTCGTTTGGCAGCCGTCCCTCCATCCATCGCGGCATATTCCGTCTGTCAGGGCCATGTGTTAGCGCTCTTCAGAGCCTCCGCCAGCTGCCTCTCGATGACTGCAGCGGGATTGCGCTAATGAAGTCAAATTAATTTAATCGAGGCCCCGTCTAACCTACCCGCTCTGCCAGCAGGGAGGGGAATTTTTATGCCAGTGCGCGAGAAAAAAAAATAAATAAAAAAATCCTGTCAGAACTCATAAAGTGCACACGCTGGCTCGAGAACTAGCGAGTCGACGACTAGTAGACGACTAGCGGCTAAATTACACTTAAAGGAGCTGCGGCGTGTTAAGGTTCCTCAGAAGGCCTGTAAAAAATCCCCAGAGAGCCCATTTTCCTGCGAAGCGAACAGACTTCCCAAGTCATTAAAAACTGCTAAAAAGAGAAAACGTGAGCGCTAAATGAGCGCTGGTGGCTAGCTAGCGTCGTTACGACTCCCTTCCCGTCTCCCCCCGTGACTCTAAACCCACTGTAAACTTTTATGTGCGCCTCTTTGATACGAGTATTATGATTATTTTTTTTCGGCAGTAATCCGCCGAGCCCTGCACCTTTCCCCTCGCTGGAGCAGATCAAAGCAGACTCTTTTTTTCGACTCGATCTCCAGATAATTGGAAGCAGACGTGTGTTTTGGCGCTCGCTTTTCCTGCGTTTGTCCTCCAGGGTCTTGTTTTTTGTTCTTTCTTTTCTTCCTCATTTTTTTACTTTAATACATCACCTGCACACCGAAACAAAACGGCACGAGCCGAGATAGCGTGCGGCGTGGCATGGCGTCTTTTTTCTTTCTTTAAAATCGACGGGCGTTTTTGGGCTAGTAATGCATTTTAGCGTTAGCATCAATCAGCTGAGTTTGCACGCTTGTGCAGGTTGAGGAAGATGAGAGAATTAGCAGGACAGAATTAGTGCTATTTCACATGCTAGTGTTTAAAATGCTAACATCAGTGCTACAATACAAACACTCCACAAATAAGCTGTGTGTATTTTAAAACTCCATTAACACTAATTTGTGTGTTAGCCTGTTTACTATAGTGTTCATTTGTAATTAGTGTTTAAAGCTAATGCTAGGAATTTTTACTATAATGCTAAGTTGTTTTTTAGCCTGTTTACTACAACGTTAGTTTTTTTGTGTTAAAAACAGTACTTAACTTCAGTGTTAGAGTGTTTAAAGCGTTTTATTATAACAAAAAACATTTAAAAAAAAAAAAAGTTTCATATAAAGCTAGTTTGAATTGAGAGGGTTTAAACCTAGATGGATGTTAAAATGTTTAATGCTAACTTACAGATATAATAGTTACTTTGATGCCATTTTGTATTTTTGCCTGTTTACAATAAAGCTACTTTGCATTAAGTGTTTACTGTTACTTTGTCTTTAGAGTGTTTACTTGTAATTAGTAATTCATTTGTAATTAGTTTACTTTAATGCTAATTTGTGTTTTAGCTCATTTACTACAATGCACATTTGTATTTAAAGTTTTTTCCTGCAACTTTATCATTTCAATGTTTACTATAACGCCAACATCTTATTAGCGTTTTATATGATACTAATTTGCATTTATAACATTTACTTTAATGCTAATTTTAGCCTGTTTACTATAAAGCTATTTTGCATTCAGTGTTTAATGCTTTAGAGTGATAGAATGTTTGCTATGATGCTATTTTCTAATTTAACCTGTTTAGTACAACATTCACTTGTATTTAAAATGTTTACCGCAACTGTAGCATTACATGGTTTACTAAAATGCTAATGTTTTATGAGAGTTTACTATAATGCTAGTGTTTGTGTTAGCCTGTTTACTGTAGTGCTTACTGTATTTTAAATGTTTACTGCAACTTTAGCATTAAAATGTTTTTACAAAAAAGCTAATGTTTCATTAGTGTTTAATATAAAGCTACTCTGCATGTAAAGTATTTACGGCTTATTTGTCATTAGAGTGTACTATAGTGCTAATTTGTAATTAGTGTTTACTCTAATGCTAGAACTAAAATGTTTACTTTTACGCTAGTTTGTGGTTATAATGTTTACTATAATGCTAGTTTGTATTTTAGCCCGCTTACTATAAAGCTAATTTGCGTTCAGAGTGTTTACTGCTACTTTGCCATTAAAGCATTTCCTATAATGCTAATTTGTTATTAGTTTAATGCTAACTTTGGATTCATTATGTTTACTATGAAGCTAGTTTGGGTTTTATCCTGAAGCGTACGAGGACAAGGACGGCTCATTGAAAAGCTTCTCACTATTTTGGATGCTAACCAAACCAAACCAAGCCGAACCGAAGCAAACCAAACCAACAGCTAATCTGGATTTGATTTCATAGCGCCGGAGTTAACTTCAAAAGAGACTATGAGGAGGGGGAAAAAAAAAAAAACAGAGGGTAAAATGTCTGGCTCGAGTAAAGAGCGCTAATAAATTACGGATAAAAGCACTTCCACATTACCTCAGAGTCATTAAATCCAACATGGCCGCCGTGTGTATTACCAATCATGTACACGTTCTTTAAGACTTTTCACAAAAAGAGCCGTGCTCTCCAGGGGAACATTACCGCAAGCGGCTCGGGTTAAGCTAATAGCAACCATACGGCGCTTTCTAACCATTCCTGATTGTCTGTGGCACTTTGTTGGAACGTTGTGTCAAGCTCCTGGATCCCGCTCTGGAAAACATCAAGCGGAATGCTGGCTAGCAGTTAGCGCTGACCCGTGTCTGTTGAATAAAGGACGTTTTAAGCGTTTACATTTTCGCAATACTCGGGTATGACACGCAGATGGGTTTGTGCGCTATACACACACGCGCTGCGCGCACACACACACACACACACAGACACACACGGATAAAATGTTTTCTTTAGCCGACAACATCTGCATCCAATGTGCAGTTTTATAGTTAGCTGATGTGGAGAAAAAATGTTTATAGCGTTTGGCAAATGATTCAAAACAGCGTTCTGTGTTTCCAACAAAGCCAAAAAATAGAAAAAAAAGAAAAGAAACAAACTTGTGCTGTTATTTTAAATCAAAAACACATATTTGTTTAGCCAAATGTTCATGTCCATTCTATTAGCATCAATTTTATATATATATATATATATATATATATATATATAAAATATATATATATAGAAAAAGTTCCTGAAGTAATCCACAAACACAAGAACACAAGCATGAAAAGCGGATACTTAACATGCTAGTTAACACTAACTCAGCGGCACACTGCTAGCTTGCAGCTTGCTTGCCGCGATGCCCCTTTCGGTCTGAATAAACCTAATTACCATCCTACATTTAATTCACACACTGTGGAAATTGTTCTAGCGCTTTCTCAAAAAAACCTAGTGTTTAGCATGTTTAGCATGTTCTGAGGAGATGCAGAATTAAAAGGTAAGCAGAATTAAAAATATGCTTAGCATGCTAACATGCTAATGGTATTCAAGGGCATAAGCCAAGATGCTTAGCTGAGATGGAACTTTTTAGCTTGAGGTTTGTGAGGAATGCTAGCTTGTTTAGCTACACTTTAACCTCGTTATTGTATTGAGTAAACAATCCTGATTAGCAATTATACGATGAATGCTAAAGAGCATGCATGTTATTGGATTAGCTAGTTTGTGTCTTAGTCTATATAGCTTAGCATTCCACTCTAACCTTTCTCTCGGTCTTTTAGAGTTAATCTTGTTATAATTTTCTTCAATTATAATTTTTTTATTTTGCTCATATTGAGGTAACATAAGCTACATTGCTAGTTATGATTCTACAGCATAGAAGCAGCTAGCTGTGGAAAAATAGTTTTTAAAAAACAACCTAAAGTTAAAAGGTAACCATTTCACTTGGTCATTTTTAGACATTTTAGATTATTTAATCTTCATGGCCACGCCCTCCCCCCCAAGTGTCTCCGCCCCTCTAAAGCTCCCAACACTTGTAACAGCCCGACCCTTTTTAATGGCTCCACCCTCTGAACCCTTCATGTTCTCATGATGCTGATTTCTAATGACCACACCCACCGCTGTGTTGGCTCCTCTCTCTCAAAGACGCCACCTTCTCTTAGGTCGAATGTTTAACATTTTATTTTTAGTACTTCGTCTGAGTGAGACTTATTCTAGCACACTACAAGGACCTTGAACACAAACTGAATGTTTCACGACTAAAAAAGATGAAACCCACAAATGTTATTTAGCTAATATTTTATTGTGTCTGAGTTAAACACAAGCACTTCAGAACGAGTTTCCCTGAAAAGACGCTTCCCGATTTACACTCTGTAGGGAACAAAAATGTCTGCTTTCAACAACCAGCACTAATAAATTATAGATAAAAGCAAAGAGAATAGACGCACAAATGGAGCTCCTCGCACAAATGCCTTAAAACTGAACAACTGGTGAAACGTCTCGCAACACCCGCTGTTAACATGGAGAAGTTTTGGACGCATCCTCAAACCACAAACACGACCACGTCAGTGAGACACACTGAAGTCTGGACTCCGTCTCTGCTGCCAGAACTGAGAAAACACAACTTCTGTAAACAAAAAACCCCAATAAATGTCTCACAGATGCACTTTATTAACATCAGACGATCGCACAAGCTTCCCTCAGGACATGGTGGAGGAGACTGTTAATACAACACAACCGAAAAATCAGACACGGTCCTTTAACACCAGGAAAATGAGTCACATGAGCACAAAGGACATGAAAAACAATAGGCAAAAACACAAACTAGCATCAGAGTTAACACTTTAAATGCATATTAGCATTATAGTTAACGCTCTAAACCCAAACTAGCATCATATTTAACGTCAATCACTATTCAATACATTAACTAACAATCTGCTGAGCGTTAATAAGACTCGTTGAGAATGGTCCAATCACATGAGCCCAAATATATAAAAACAATATTGATTCGCTAAGAACAAAAGTGGGAGGGTTCGGGGAGCACAGCGCTGCACCCCAGGGATGATTTGAAAAAATCCAATTAGAGCTCAGCCTCAAATCACATGCTTTTCAAAAATTCCGGCGACCCGCGTACACGAACATAAATGAACGTAAAACAGTTTAGATTTTTTTTTTTTGTAAATAAATTATATTGAGAAATACAGTGGAATATTGTGACTAAATGACTTTATTTCATTATTAATTTATTTACTTTATTACATCTTAAAGTAGCATTCTTCTCTGCCTAACTTTAAGGGGGCGGCGCCCCTGCGCCCCTTATTGACCGGCCACAACTGGTCAATGCTTTAAACACAAACTAGTGTCTTACTTAAAGCTCCAAACATAAACTAGCGTCATAGTCAACGCTCTAAACGCAAACTAGCGTCATAGTTAACGCTCTAGAGAGTAATAAAGGAAGTATGGAGTGATGGATGGAGAGAGATGGATTGGCTTGAAGACAAATGAAGGGAAGACGGAGGAATGGAGGAGGATGAAGAGGGGTGGATAGACAGATCAGTGGATAAAGGAAAGGATAGATTGAAGTGCAGAATGGAGTCAGGGATGAGGGAATGTTTGGAGGGTAGAAGCAGTGATGGAGAGATGGAGTGGGGAAAGGAGGGAGAGATGGAGTGAGGGATTTGGAACACAGCCGTGTGGGAGGGGCGTGTGGGCATTAGGGTGCGAGCGGTGTGTCCGTGTTAAACCTCACGTCGTGTGTGTCACTTCTAATTTCACGGCGTTCCCGGAGCCGAATCCCGGGCCGATGGAGGGATATTGAGGATAAATTGGTGGGGAATGAGAGGCGGCACGGCGGAGCGCTCTTCCCCAGGTGCGCTTAATCTAATTTGATTAAAGAGATGAGGACGGATGATGGCCGTGTGGAAACATCATGCCGCTTCATCTTCACCTGCATGAAGAAACTATTACAGCCCTGTCGGCTCCGCCCACCCTGGGGGAGGGGCCAGCGGGGGGGCTGTTTATTACTCACACAGTGGGGGAGGGGGGAGGAGAAGGGGGTGAATTACACATCATTAACCCCCACAGAAATAGAAGAGGAGAGCTAGTGCATGCGATAGAGAGAGGGAGAGAGAGAAAGAGGTTGAGTGTAGAAGGAAGGAAGAAGAAAACCGAACAAAAACTAGCAAAGAAAAAAAGCTAATGATGGACTAGCATTATAGTAAACACTTTAAACATATTCCTGTTATATTCAGTGTGCTAATAAACACCTCACACCACAAACATAGCTTCACATTAAACATGCTAGTCATAAACTAGTACTGTACGAAACATATTAATCATATAATAGCTTTATATAAGACAAGCTAATATCTTCATATATAATCTAGTGTTATAGTGGAAAAGCTAGTAATAAACTAGCATTATAATAAACATGCTAAACATGAACTTGCGTTATAGTAAACATGCTATTTATGAACTAGCACTATAGTAAACATGGTAAACATGCTAATCAAAAGCTAGCAATATAGTAAATATCCTAGTCATGAACTAGCATTGTAGTAAACATGCCAGCCCTAAACTAGCATTATACTAAACATGCTAGCCATAAACTAGCATTATACTAAACATGCTAGCCATAAACTAGCATTATAGAAAGCATGCTAGTCTTAACCTAGATTAATAATAAATATGCTCGACGTTTATGAACTAGTACTGTGGAAAAAATGCTAGTCATGAAGTACACGCAGCTCAGTGGTTAAGGTTAAGGTTAAGTGGTTAAGGTCTGCTGATTGGTTGGTCCCAGGATCAAACCCCGGCACCACCAGGCTACCACTGTTGGGCCCTTGAGCAAGGCCCTTAACCCTCAACTGCTACGTTTCTAGTTAGTTGTATTCATTTATGTTGTATGTAGCACCTCGGTCCTGGAAGCATGTTGTTTCGTTTCATTGTGTACTGAACCAGGAGTGACTAGCGTGCTAAAGAGGAACACTAAATGATGACGAACCTTAGCATTTGGTTTCGGACAGAGCCTTAAAAAGATTGAATTTAACACATCAAGGACACTTACTGTATCATTGGGACACAGCCTTAAGATGGATGCTACTCTAATGAGGAATTGGGACGGAACCCTAAAACGGCCAACGTTCTGCTAACAACACTAGCTAGGTACAAGCACACATTTGGAACAGAGCCTGAAAATGGTCTGCACTTTACTAGGAACACTACAGTAACTAGGGGCTAAATTCTAGCAGTTGGTTTAGGACACAGCCTTAAACACCCCCTCACGTTTGTCCTGAAAGTGAACTTGCTTTGGAAATCCCTTCTTTTAGGAAAATGATAATGCTTTTAGCTTTAGTGAGGAGAGAGATAAAACCCTATTGGCTAGCGAGCAAGTTAGCGCTAATGTAAATTGCTCCTCGCTATCGACATGTTATTGATGAACAAACTGGGAGCGAAGCTTACAGGAGATTAGCAGCGCTATCGGCTTCGTTTAGTGGTGAGTAATTGCTTAACGAAAGGGAATTAACGCTCGCGAGACAGACACGACAGAGACGCAATTTAGCATGAAAACACGACGATAACGGCTAGTTTACATTCATAATGACAATCACACAGACACACAGACACACACTCAAATCATTAACGCTACAAAGATCACACAGAACACAGAGACGAGAAACACACTCTCTAAATCAAGAGCATCTTCTAATCATCTGGTTTGGGACACAACCGTATAAAGTGCTATGTATAAAGTATGACACGCCCCCATGTCCTCTTCCGCTTTAATATTTGCATATTGGACATGACTGGTTTGAAGCAGTGAAGTTTGTTGGGTGACATCAAATGGAAAGATCGGTTCCTGAGGAACGTCTGGTGGGTGTGGCGCTTACTCTTCGTGTCTCTCTTACTCAATCTGGCTCTCTCTCTACCTCTTTCTCTACCTCTCATTCTTTCTCTACTTGTCTCTTTCTTCTTCTACCTGTCTCTCTATAACTCTACCTTTCACTTTTTTCATTTTACTTTTTCAATTCTGTCTCACTCTTTCTCAATTTTCTCCTCTTCTTCTCTTCTTTCTCTCTGTCTTTTTGTCTCTGCCTATTTTTGTCATTCTTGTTTTCTCTCTATTTTATCCCCATTCCTCATTCTCTCTCCTTCTTTTTTCTTCTTTTTATCATTTTCTTCATCTTTCCTCTGTCTCTTTTGTTCCCTTTTATTAGTCCCATTACCTTTCTCTACTTTCCTGCCTCTCTCTCTAACATCCACTCTGAGATGCAAATGAGCAACAGCAGCAAGATGAACAAGGCCTCTCTCTCTCTCTCTCTCTCTCTCTTTCACACACACACACACACACACACACACACACACACACACACAGGATGAGAAACAGCGAGTCCTACCTTGTCGTCGATGTCACTCTCGCTGTCACACTATAAAGAAAAGAAAAGAAGAGAGAGAATTATTCATGTGCTCCTGGCTGTGAAGCTCGTTATCAGAGCAAGTTGGTGTTCTCCGTGTTCAAGTTCTCCGTGTCAGGGTTCTCTGTCTCTCTGGATGGAAGGAATCAAGCAGAACCTTCAAAACACATGGAAATATGATGAATCCCCCATATTGTCCATTTTATACTTGTTCCACTAAAAAAGAGGAAAAAAACACCCTGAGAGCTATAAGCTCCTCCCACTGTCATCCTAAGATCTACTCGCTTCTCCTACTGAGATCCTGAGATCTAAAAGTTCTTCCCGCCGCCTTCTGGGGGGGGTCTTTAAACTCCTCCCACTGTCATCCAGACATCTATAAGCTCCTCCTGCTGTCAACCTGAGATCTACAAGCTCCTTCTCATGTCATCCTGATATCTACAAGCTCCTCCCACTATCATCCAGTAATGTATAAGCTCCTCCTTATGTCATTCAGTGATCTATAAGCTCTTTCCACTGTCATCCTGAGATCTACAAACTCCTCCCACTGTCATCTTGAGACCTACAAGCTCCTCCCACTGTCATTCAGTGATCTACGAGCTCCTCCCACTGTCTTATAGGGACCTACAAGCTCCTCCCACTGTCATCCTGAGATCTACAAGCCCCTCCTCCTCCAGTCTCTCAGCTTTACCCACTCTTACATCACGGCCACATACATTTAAACGTTTGCCATTTTGCCTCGCCGCATGTAAACGGACTCTAGTTATGTGAATGCAAATGAGCAGTTCTGAATATGCAAATGAGTCTCGGCAGGCATTTGCACTTTAAAGGAGCTGGCGAAGGGCTCGAGTGTGTTGCTCACCGCGGGATTTCACATTCAAATGCCTCTAAGGCCTCGCTTGCTGCCTCGAGACGGCTGTGTGTGTGTGTGTGTGTATGTGTGTGTGTGTGTGTGTGTGTGTGTGTCCCTATTATCCTGCCTTCTAAAAACACAGCTGCTTAAGTGTACAGAGACGCACTGGAGTGTAACGTGTTCTCAGATCGTCCTGTCTGTCAGCATGAAGGCATGGAGCGTTTTGACACACCTTTGTGTGTGTGTGTGTGTGTGTGTGTGTGTGTGTATATATGTGTGTGTGTGTGTGTGTGTATATGTGTGTCTGGGTTCAGTCAGGTCATTAAGATGAAAATAGACAAATGACAGATGAGAGAGTTGAGGATTAACCAGCTGTCAATCAAAACTCCCTTTCAGAGAGCAAACATTTTCTCCATTTTATTCTTGTTCCACTGAAAGACAGGAACAAAACATCTGGAGAAAAATTTGCTCCTCCCACTGTCATCCTGATATCCACAAGCTCCTCCCACTGTCATCCTGAGGTCTACAAGCTCCTCCCACTGTCATCCTGAGGTCTACAAGCTCCACACACATATGAAAACATACTGCTGAGTTCTGTATTCTGATTGGTTAGAGCTCTGACAGAAGTGCAGGTTTATATTAATGCACTCGCTCTGGTATGTTGTGGTTGCTATGGTAACGACTGTGGTGTAAAAGTAATAAAACACTCAGGTACACGGTGTTCGAAGAAACTCATCAACTACAGCAATAATCAGTGTTCGTCAGTAGTCCATTAGTACAGTTACATACACACACATCTAGATACACACACCTACACACACACATATATACACACACACCTACACACTCACATATACACACACACCTACACATACACACACCTACACTCACACACACACACACACACACGCCTACATACACACCTACACACTCACATATACACACATATACACACACATCGACATACACACATATACACACACATCGACATACACACATATACACACATCTACATAGACACATCTGCACAAATCTACGCGCGCACACACCTACATACACACATATACACACACATCTACAGTACGTACACACATACACACAGCAAGTGTCACACATACATACATTAGATACACACACACACACACACACACACACACACACACTCAGAATACTAAAGCCTGTGTGAAAATATGCAACGCTGCATGTCGACACGCGTCACCATACTTTTCACTGCTGTTGCCGTGGCAACTGGGGAGCAGTGACATCACAGGAAATGAACACACACACACACACACACACACACACACACGGCCGAGTGAGAAGCACCATCGTCACGTCTCCACAAGCTGAGTGTACAGGACCGACGCTACGTCCTCATTATCATATTATTAATATTCATCTAGTAGCTAGCGTGTGTGTAGCTAGCGTACTCTTAATAGCAGCTAATTACCGCATTGTTACGCTGTAACTCTTATAGAAACTTCATGCTAACAACCAGAATACGGGTCAAATAAATCAAAACAAAACAAAACAAAACAAAACAAAACTAGCTAAACGCTACGATCACCAAAACACTAATGTGTCTGTTTGTTATTAGCGAGCATGCTAACACACAATAGTGTACACACACACACACACTTTTTCCTCTACATTCTCTCGTCATATATTTATTCCTGATCCTGTGTTTATGTTTCCTCTTTCCCTTTACTTTCTCTTTTATTCTTATTTATTCTCCGTACCATCGTCTCTCTCTTTTTCTCTATTTCTTCATGACTTGTTGTCTCTCTCTCTCTCTCTCTCTCTCTCTGCTTGTGTCTCTCCTGTACCCAGTGTGTGTGTGTGTGTGTGTGTGTGTGTGAGCTGGTATATAAACTGTAATACCTGCAAATAAAAGAGGAATAAAAACACAACAAAATGTGAATAATAAGATGATAAACCTGATCCTTTCTTTCTCTTTGTCCTTTCCTTGTACTCCTGCTCTCTCTCTCTCTGTCTCTCTCTCTCTCTCGGGTGTGACAGGGATTCGGTGCTCTTCAGCGATACACACTTAACAGGTGATGTTCCTACATTCGTATTCAAACGACATGCAAATCAGATGCAAATAGGATAAAGGTGGTTATTTTATCGAGACTGATGTTATCTCTAATTACAAAACACAAGAAAGAGAATCAGTGAATGAATGATAACACACACACACACACACACACACACACACACACACGCGAAGAGGCGAGGCAGGGAGACAGACAGGAACAGAGAGAGAGATTTGTAGCAGCATCCTCAGGCGCTGAATAATTTACATCAGTCGAGGGAAAAGAGCAACACAGAAAACACCGACAGCATTTGAAGGCAAACACACACACACGCGCACACACACACACACACACACACACACACAAAACCACAAGCACTCCCATCCTCCACTTGATTCTCTGAAGCCCAACAGAAAGACAGACAAAGCCAGCCGTGTTCTCTCGCTCCTTATCTTTATTTATTTCTTTATTTCTTTCTTTATTTTACCTGTTTATTTTTGTTTGTTTGTTGGTTTGAGAATGAATAGTTTTGTTTGTTTAGTTGACCTCCATCATGTGTGAAAGCTTTAAACTCTTAGTGTTATAATATTTTCCTAAGACGCGGCGCAGAAGACACGGACGGCCCTGTGGTCCAGCGGCACCTGATGATGTCACAACACGCTTCACATCCAACCAATCAGCAGCTCTGATTTATACACACACACACACACACACACACACACACACACACACACACACTGTAGGGCCCTGCCTTCACTCACTCACTACTTATTTCTCTCTCTCTCTCATTTTCCAGCCGACCAATCAGCAGCTCTGATTTAGTCACATGGTACAGGTGCACACTTCCCTCCTTCCTTCCACATCCCTTTCTTCCTTCCTAATTATTTATCTTTCCTTAATTATATATTCTTTCTTTCTTCCTTTCAGTCTTTTACTTGTTACTTGTTTCTACTCTTAATAATTGTTTTCCATCTTTATGATCTTTTCCTCTTTGTTCTTTCTCTTTCCTTCTTTCTTTCAATCTGTTTGTTGAAGTGGCCTGGATTTTATGTTTTACTTTACATTAAACAAATGAACCGATCCAGTCGTTCTTTACGATTCTGTGGAAAAACATTTATAAATCTTTAACATGGCTGAATGATCTCTCACACACACACACACACACACACACACACACACACACACACCTGATCTGCTCTCTGTTCAGTCAACACATCAAACCACCAGCCAGCCAACCGATTGACCAATCAGAGAGCAGATCAGGACCTGATCACTAACATGTGACATGCTTACGGCGCCTCCTGAAGGAACTTTATCATCACCTATCGTACTTCACGTCTTCTGTAAATGTCAATCGCTCTCACGCTTTCGTTCAGCAGAAATTTCAGCACAAGTCCTGGTGTGACTTGAACGCTCCTCATATTTTTAAAAATGCGCTTACGATGAGATTGAACAAACAACCATAGCACAATTTTGACCAACATTTGAGCTAATCCGGTTCCCTGATCAGGACTTGAGCCCGGCTAGTGTACGCGAGACTCGAGTGCTAGCCGCTAGTCCACCAGAGAACCGGCGAGCAAACGTCAAAAGAAACAAAAACAAAACACTACCCTACCTGCGAAATCACTAAATCAGGAAGCAGCCGAAAGGAAAACGTCACAGATCCGTCCTGCGAAAGCGGACGCTGTGCTAACACACCTGTACAGTCGTGTAGCGACTTAGCAAAGTTCTGTGAGACGCTGCACTATAGCGACAACACACGAGTGTGACACGCCTCAGTCCTGAGCCGCATCGTTCACGTTTTCTTCCTCCGCCGTCATGGTGTTTAATAATCATTCGCTTCACGCCTCCTTCACCTCTCGCGCCTGCTGCTATCACTAGCGCTGGTGCTGCAGACATGATGCTCTTCAGGCTGATATTTAAAAAAAAAAAAAAACGTGAAAGATTTCGCTATACACACTCAATAGAGCCGCTCGAGCACCCTGTGTGTGAGGTTGTATTTGTAATGTTGTATCGTGGTTATTTATTCAACATTATCCTGATGTTATTTGATCAAAGTCATTCTAACTGTTTTTGGATGGATGATGTCATAGCGTGAACACAACAACCACAGGACACGTCAGGGTTCCTGCTGCCGAGCTACAGGCTTTAATATTGAGGTGTGTGTGTGTGTGTGTGAGAGAGAGAGGGAGAGAGAGAGACAGAGAATTTTGTGTGTGTGTGTGTGTGTGTGTGTGTGTGTGTACAATGCTAATGACAAAAACTAGCAATAAACACTTTTAACAATACTGTCACCGTAACATCAGCACCGCGCTCACTCTGTCTCAATGAGAATGAACGGTTCATCTGATGTTTGTAAACGTGCCAGCTTGTGTGTGTGTGTGTGTGTGTGTGTGTGCATGTGCGTCGGCTGTCTGTCTATTACGGCTTTCCCTTGAGTCTCTGCACCATATGGCAGCACATATGCGCCATCAATTAAAGCTCCTGTAAAACTGATTGAACGCCAGCCAGAGCTGTCTGTCTCTCACCTGTCCTGTCTCTGTGTGTGTGTGTGTGTGTGTGTGTGTGTGGCTTTCAGATCAGAAGGTGGTCATGCACACGGTAATGTCACGACTCGGCGTGTGTCTGTGGGACAGCTAGCGTAGTGCGACCTGATGAGCCTGGTGGGCGTGGCTTTGAGCCAATAAATGAATATTTATAGCCTTAAGGAAGCCACAGGAAACGCTCCAGGTTAGCTTATGCTAGCTAGCATTAACAGCAAGAACAAATTATAGAACCTGATAGAATGCTAACTCACATCAACAGTGAAGATTATGAACATGTTATAAAAAAAATAACTTTAAACATTTAAAGTTAACAAGCTAGCTTGATGTTAGCTAACTCGCTCTAAAAGAAATCTCAAAGATGTCAAAGATAAGTAAAGCTAGCAATTATCAAAATATATTTAAATGATGAAAGTATTAAATATATATATACATGACATGAAAAACCCCTTAAACATTTTGTCATGTATTGTTAGCCAACTAGCTTGAAATCTGCCCAGAAATCATATCAGGTTAGCTAGCTAGCTATCAAGCAATAACTGTGAAGATTATTATAATATATGAAGTCCTGTCATATTAACTCATTTTAGCCATTCGGCTAGCAATTTATTTATTTTTATTTATTTTTTTTAGCAATTTTGGTTATTACATTTGGCTAGCCTTTAGCTAAAACAACACAACCTGACAGAATGTAGATGCATCTCGCTAACTAACATTAGTTAGTTGGTTTTGTTAATCAGTTTACTCTTAGCATATTTTTCTAAATAGCTAGTTAGGAAGCTGCTATATTTTGAAGTATGCTTATAGCAAAGGTGGTGTGCTAGCTTGTTTAAATGCTAATCAGGAAGAACGGCTACAGATCATGGAGCAATATTAACCTCGGCTTAGTTAACGTTTTGTATTAGCATGGACATGTGATTTTCAGGAGCTAGCATGTTAGTTTAAGGAGTTAATATGCGCCAGTGACAAAAATAAATGTACTAAAGAAAGAAAATATGTGTTTGTAAAACATTTGAAAAGGGAAAAAGGGAATATTTTTTAAATACTTTGAATTGAGGCTAAGCTACAGCCTAGGCTAACCTACGGTATAAGTAATTAGCATGACTCAGCATGAAGGAGAACCTGCTGTTACTCGCATTTAATGTGAATAATGTTAAAAATAAATGTTCTAAAACTTCACATCAGAGGAAGTGTGAGAACTCCTGTGTGAATATTTTTTCCTTCAACGAGGAATCGTACAGAGATTAACGATTTTAACACAGAACTCTGATTTAGTGCAATTAGCACTAGCGCCCTAAAACACAGAGATGTTGCTTTTCCTTTTCCTTCCTTCTGCAAGTGACAAACCAGAGACATGCTTCTTAAAAAAAAAGAAAGAAAGAAAGAAAGAAAAGCCTGTAGACGTCTAATCATCGTCAGGATCAAAGCCAAAATCTGACATTCGCTCAGATTTAGATGTTTTTCCGCGTCTCTTTTTGTGCAGGCGTTCCGCTAGGACGCTCTAAAGTGACAGAACACAGCAGGGGAGCGGCGATAAAAAAGCGTGAAGATGTTTCCAGCTTCTCGGGCTCATTATTTCCTGATGGCAGAGATTTTCACACACACACACACACACACACACACACACACTTGTTTTTCACAGAGTGAGACTTAGACAGGCGTTAAAGAAAATGCTGCAATTTTAAAGCTTTAGGAAATATTCACACATTCGAAATGTCGTAGAAGCGGAAGTGCTAAACAAGCTGAACACGCTAGCTGATAGCACAAGCAAAATAAATAAATAAAAATCCTCACACATCTCTTCTTAAAAACATTTTTAAGTTGTTTGGTCTTTTTTTCTTTCTTTAGATTCAGCAGAAACCTTATCGCTTCATCATTACTTAGCACTGTTTCCAGCTAGCACTGGGATGTGCGTTAGCTTTTTGAGATTAAAAAAAAAAATCAATCATATTTAATTTTATTATATTAAAAAAAAAAAAAAAAAGTCTTCTTAATATTGTTTAGACCTAATAAAGTTCTCTTCAGCAGGAACCCTTACGGTAGAGCATTGTTGTATAGTTGTAACAATGTTTCTGAGATGTTTAACCCCAGAACAATAGACACTTGGATGCTTTCGAAAGGTAAAATGACTTGATAAAATAATGTTGAGATAACACTGAATAAGCGAACCAAACACATACAACATAAAAAAAAAAAACATAATTATAACCTATATTTAGAGCGTTTATGCTGATTAACATCTGATTAACGATGTTCGCACAACATCTGAGCACATCTATGGTCCATTAAGTTTCTAACAGGGTTTAGAATTTCGGACGGACACAACAGCTTCCCACACACACCGTGTGTATCTCATGTCACACATCTCTTAGTGTTGTAAAGTTTCGTCTGTTTCATTTTCTTTCAGAAACATTACTGAGAGGTGCGTCTCAGCTCCCAAATTACTCTACTGTAATACAGGCTTTGTGATGGTCATTGTTATGTTCAGTTCAGTTCAGTTCAGTTCAGTAGTACGCTTCCTAGTGGTCCGGAGGTAAAGACATAACGTTCTTACTTCAGGGACCGGGGTTTGAGTCGTACTCAGGCTATCGTTTGGTATTAATATTGTTCTGAAGATGTTTTTGTAGGATTGTGTTCATCCAACGTCATTCTATCAACGTCCTTCAAACTCTTCAAAAACATCCCGACTCCAAAGTTGTCCTAACGTCCCTAAACATTGCCAAATTAACGTCACCACAACGTTTTAACAAGCAAAAAATTCCTGCTGCGTGAGCTGTGACTTCAACCTGGAGAAATAAACATAGATCGACTGAAGAACCTCTTTCATAAAATCCTGAAAACATGCCATTCCGCACTCCAACACCCCCCATAGCTGTGTCCTGTGTCCACCTCAGGCGTCAATAATTCTTTACAGAAATCTCCCGAAGCACCGAAGAGCAACATCCGAAAACTGGCCACTTCCTGGGATTTTTAAATTTGGTTTGAAAAATTAGCTGACAGACCAAAAGTGGTTCTGGCACTAAACAGACTGGTTTTACACACACACACACACACACACACACACACACACACACACAAAGGTATTCGACCTTCTGGAAGATTTTTGTTTCCTCTTGTGCCTCGTTTATCCGAAAACATATCGAATTCCAGGACAGAAAGAAAAACAGGCTGAAATGAATAGAAATGCTTACGCTGTCTAACATGAACAGAAACTGCTAGAATTTTCTTTTAATTAAAATACCAAAAGAATAATACGCTCGAGATTCCTGCAGAGATGCTAACAATGCTATCAGTAAATAACATGCTAGTGGTATTGTTTAGGTTAGAATATCACAGTCTACAAACAACATGCAATTCCAAAAAGAAATGTTAGTGTTGCTGATCGTGTAAACGCTGGTGTTGGTCTGTGTTTCCAAGCTCTTCAAGTTTGGTTCCACCATCCGTGATGTGCTCAAAGTACCCGAACTAGCGTACAGGCTCCTGTGCAGGATCTACAAGTCTCCGTCTGAAGTGATGTGATTGATCTCCAGCAAATATCACAAGCATCATTTCAGATGTAGAAACTTGTGTAGAGCCGAGACACTGGAAACTTAGAACCTAGAGACCAGTGGGGTTTAAGAAACTGGTGCTGTATGAACATCATGTTCTATGAACTTTACCATACAATGGGAACATACAGGGCATTTAATAATAAAATATAAGAGCATCCTAAACCATGTACTGTAGGACCTCAAGAACATCTTTAGTAACGTGGAGAACAGAGAACCCTGAGAAAATACTGGAATACAGCAAGATGTGAAGCCTGGATATAGAGCCGCTGAGCTCAAAGCTGGTGGAGAGAGTTCCTAGGGCTCTTGAAACATAGGGCACTTAAAACAGTGTCCTGGAAACATATGGAACTTGAAACCTACGGCACTTGAATCAGAGGGCTACTTGAAACATAGAGTCATGGAGACATAAGGCATTTACAAGATTAAAAAATGTTAAAATAAAATAAAAAAATCAATTAAGTAAAAACTCAAAGCAGATTAAAAAAAATAAATAAAAATTAACAACTATAATCCAGAAACTGGCTAATTATGCTAATAATCTGCACTAGAACTAGCAATAATTAGCCATGCCTAGGTGGGTAATAAATGGAAGTATCAGTGATTTCTTTGAGGATACGATGAGACGAGAATACAACGATACAAGAATATGAGGAGACGAGGATACGAGGAGACGAGGATACGAGGAGATGACGAGACGAGGATACAAGAACATGAGGAGATGAGGAGATGAGATATCAAGGATACGAGAGAATGAGGATATAAGGAGACGAGCAAATGATACGAGGAGATGAGGAGGTGAGGTAACGAGGAGATGAGGATATAAGGATGAGGAGGTGAGGAAACAAGGATACAGGGAGATGAGGATAAGAGGAGGTCACTTCAGTCTCAGCTCTCAGTGAAATCGTAAATCAGCGGTTAGCAAAACGAGTGGCTAATCTAATTATGTTAGCATGGCTACATCCTGACAGGAAAACACAATCGTTTTTTTCCTCCTCCTCCTCCTCTCTCACTCTCTCTCACTCTCTCCCTCTATCCTTCCTCTCCAGGAGAGAGAGATTTTGAGCGTGCACTTCTCAGCTCATCGGAGTGTAAAATTGAACGTTCTTCAGGCAGATGGAGAAATGAAACCTGGCAGGTCTGAAGTGTTAACCTTGAGATTAACCGAGAGAAACACACACACACGCACACACACACACGCACACACACACACACACACATATACACACACATCTTCTGCAGTCGCAGCTCATTTCAAGCCTTCTGTGTTAGAAAATCGATTACGTAATCGCTCATAAATCGCGGCGCGGCCTCGCAAACCGCGCTGGAAAGCAGAACGGGATTAAAAACTCATTTATTTATGTAAATATTTAGCTAAGCTTCACCTTATCACCCTTATTGTGTGGATTTTTTAATTGCCTTCATTTCATGCCTCAGCTTCATTTTTCATTTAAAAAAGAAAGGAAAATTAATTTTTGAACGCAGACACCTTGATATTTTAAGCATAAAAAAGAGACTTAATCCTCGTTCTGTTTTTTATTTTCTTTTTCACTTTTTTTAAACTAGTGTCACTTATATGAAAAGTCTTATAGTTTTTGGTTAAAGTTGTTTATTCCTTTTTTTTTTAATAACTTTTATTTATTTTTAATTATATTTATTATTATGTATTTATATTCATATTTATTTTCGAGTACAATCTTGACAATTTGTTTTTGTTTATTAAAAACACAAAAATACATTCACTAATACACATCCAGGATTGTTTCTATTTTTCATGAAATTGAAACGTAATGTCCTCAAAACACAGGGGACTTGAAACATACCGTCATACAGTATATATTACAATTTTTTGTTCGTAATAACGCAGTAATAACTTCATGATCTGGATCTTTCTCGTGTCGTTATCTTTAACAGCTACATGCTAGCTAAACAAACTGTTATTTATTTCAGTTATATACCCGATGTCTGTATTTCCCAGTTGCCTAGCAACAGTGTTCTCCCAGAGACAGGGTGTCATGTGTGCCACTGGTATGTTTGAGTTTATGCTGGCTTTATACCGGTGTACACCAGTTTCTACCGGTTTACCGCTGCTCATCTGGTCCATTCCGCCTTGTGCAGGTTGATGCCATTTAAAGCCGTTCATCGGGTCTGGTTTGGTTTGTGCGGGTTTGTGTTTGTTTATACCGGTTCGTGCTAGTTTTAGGCGGTTTAGCACGGCTAGTTTTAGTCTACACATGCTAGTTGATTAGCAGAAGATTTTGCTCTGGCTGTTTTCTTGCCTGCAGCCGTCGCGCTTTCTGCTAGTCTAAGCTTTTCTTTCAGCTCGGAGAGAAAGGTGAAGGAATGAAAGAAGGAAAAGGGAAGGAGGGAGGATGGGAGGGAGGGATGGAGCTTGTTTTTCATTCGGTTAGCTTGACAGCGCTGCTGCACACGCACTGACACTGCAGGGAGGGAAATTGCCCCTCTTCATTAGAGCTGACAAATCTTCCAGCTTTTCTTCACCTCGCCTGTTTCCCCCGCCTCTCTCTCTCTCTCTCTCTCTGTCTGTCTCTCTCTGTTTCTCTCCAGAAGCTCTAACAACAGAGCTAACACTAAATAAAGCTAGCAGTAGGCAGTCAGCATGATGCTAATGCTAACTGACCTTCCTGCATTTTACCTCTTTCTCTACAGTTTCTCTTGAATCACAGAGTTAATCATATTAATGTTAACTTATTGGAAACAAGCAGAGCTTTCCTACACATAACTTTTTCTTTTCTTAATTATTTCCACAAAAAAAAAAGACAAATGACAACCACAAGACTAAGAGTGAATAAAATATATTGAGCATCTTAATAGCTTAAGTGCTACGGCACTCTTTACAATAAGTTAGAACTAACAGACAGTTAGCATGATGCTAATTATAACTCTTTAACAGCTTTTTTATTTGTTTGTAATAAAGATTTCCCCCTTTTTTTTTTTTTTTTTTTTTAAACATCATTTTCTCAAGGTTAATTTTTACAATGGCAATAACAAAAAGCTAGCATGAGTCAATTAGCATGATGCTAGTGCCAACATACGAATCAATGCAATTTGTTTATTCACTGTAAGAATTTTTAATATTTAGTGAGTTAGCATCTTTTCATTAAAAGCTAATATTTGTTTTTCTATTTTATTTTGTTCACGATGTCTCGTTCTCAGAGCAATAAACACACACTACAGCACTTAACACAAGCGATCACTCTACTAGCCACAAGCATGTTAGCGATCACTCTACTAGCCATGTTAGCATCTCCTACTTGAGTATCCTCAGTCTCTCTTCTAAGCACTTTTAACACTTTTACACACCTTTCTGTTATAATACTTAGTTCCTTTTCACTACATAGGAAGTCACTAGCCTTCATCAGGTTCGTGTACAATCAGAAACGCCCATGTGTCTGGCTAGCCCACCCCTGTTGGGGGGGGGGGGGGGGGGGGGGGGGGGGGGGGGGGGGGGGGGGGGG
>JAQMYG010000014.1:24176645-24186789 GCA_030014215.1 Clariallabes teugelsi | reverse complement strand
TTCTTACCCTGACACGCCCATCACTCTGGAATAGGATCAGTCTGGACTCATCAGGTCACATGACCTTTTTCCACATCGCTCTTAACCCAGTTCCAGAACATTTCAGATCTCCTTAATTGACTTTGGTGCTATAGGATACAGGACTATAATTTGACGCTCCTGCATGATGAGCGTATCAGGCAGCGTATCCTCCGAGTCTGAACAGCTCAAATACAAACGGTCTGGGAGAGAAGGAGAAAATAATGATGTTAATCTTGTTGTTTTGCGCCGATTTGATCATCTGTTACACGTCTATACCTGTTTCTCAACTGATCAGATTCAGTGTGTGTGTGTGTGTGTGTGTGTGTTTGCTTTTCTTATCAGAAATTACATGTAGAGTAGATAGTTTGTCCTCACTGTAAACCCCCCCCCACACACACACTGACTCCGCCCTCTGTCCCTTATTTACTTTCCAGGAAAATAGCTTAGCAATGCTAGCATCTCTGCATGAGTGTGATAATTGTTAAATGCTGTACGTACTTTGGCGCTAAAGCTAGTGCTTTAATATCCAATACCGCAAATGTATTATTTTTAAAGAGCACCTAGCAAAGTGTTGCTGCAGGTTCAGGTTTTTGTTTTTTTGTTTATTTTAACTGAGACGGAACACTTTATCGTGGTATCTGGTTAACTCCGCTCCTGCATTCTCGCTGTTATTAGAGAATAATAGAAAGACAAAAGAGCAGCGTTTTTCCCCCCAGCTAGCGGCTAAGCGCAGCCCCCGATGCTGCATTAAGAGTGCCGCAGTGGAATTTTCTCCACGAAAGATTAGTCAGGTTAAAAATGCGCGTTGGTGCGGTGGGATCGCCGGCCCCCTCTGGGCTCGCACGCTATCATCTACAGCAAAATGACTTCGGTAATGAAGAAGTCAGGCCCATAAATTCTCCCCTCCCGCCTCAACAGCTAGTAAAAATTCCCTTTAAAAAATTCATAGTGCAATTTCGCTCAAATCCCTCCTAGCGAGCACAATTATGGAACTTTCATCTCAACTGATTTATGTGGAGGGGGCCGGCGTGGGGGCCGGAGGGGGCGGGGCGGGGGCCAGGGCCCAACACTAAATCATTGTTTTTAAGGAGAACAAGCGCGATTAAAACAGCAGCAGAGCCTGGCTCAGGCTTTACAGATGAGTGTGTGTGTGTGTGTGTGTGTGTGTGTGTGTGTCTGAGATTAATAACACTAATTGAATTATGCAGTGTTCCTCCGTGTCCTGAGATTCAGGGTCATAATCGCTCATAACTGCTCGCTTCAGTGGAGCTCGACATTCACAAATCAAATCCAGCGGCCGAGACCGTTATAATGAAGACATGAAAAAATAAAAGAGTGAGAGAGAGAGAGTGAGAGAGAGAGAGATGCAGATAGAGAGATTGAATGAAGGAGAAAGAGACGAAAAGACAAAGACAGAGAAAGAAATGGACAGAAGAAGAAAAAGAAACAGAGTCTGAGAGAGAGAGAGGGATGAAGAGAGAGAGAGGGATGAAGAGAGAGAGAGAGAGAGAGAGAGAGAGAGAGAGAGAGATGCTGCACTTCCACACATTCAGCAAAAACAAATTCTGAACAGAAACAAATAAAGAGCTAAAGATGACAGATGATGTGAAATTAGCGGCGCGGCGGCTGCGTCCTCCATCACCGGCTCGCGCCGTGTCGAGCGTCGTGTTTCATTTAGCTTCAAATATTTCCTCAGTGTGAAAAGAGATTTATCATAAACGGCAGACGCATTTACAGAAACACAGGAACACATTACTGCAGCGACGTCTTCACTGGTGCTTCAGCAGGAATTGAAAAAAAGGAAAAAAAATAACACAAGCGCACATCTGGCTGAAGTGGAAGTTAATTTGATTAAACTTCCTGTCGTAATTGGCTCCGTTTCCTGCCCGGCGAACGCACAGTCGGCGATGCGGCGCTGAGAACTCAATCAAGCTGCGTTACGTTTCTATCTGATAAAAACGTAATTGATTGGAAAGCAGACAGGATGTGTGAGGAGACGAGTGCGGGGTCTCAGTGGGGAACAGAGCGGGCCTACAGGGAGCTCATTAAACCTCCGAATCGCTCAGAATTAACGAGCTGACACGGAGGAACAGCCGCATAGCACATCACGCCACATCTGTACCTGTATCACATCACATCTGTAACTCCATCACATCTGTAGCTACCTGTCTCTGTTTCACATCACATCTGTATTACATCACATTCACTTCTGTACCTGTATCACAGCATATCTTTAACCGTATCACATCTGCACCTGTATATACATCACATCTGTACCTGCATAACATTCACTTCTGTATCTGCATAACATCCACATCTGTATGGATCACATCACATCTGATTCTACATCACATCCACATCTGTAGCACATTATAATCAGATCTGTATCACATCACATCTGTATCACATCACATCTGAATCTATATCACATCCACATCTGTATCACATTATAACCGGATCTGTATCACATCACATCTGAATCTACATCACATCCACATCTGTATCACATTATAACCGGATCTGTATCACACCACATCTGTATCTACATCACATCTGTATTTACAATTTATAATTTCCCTTTGGGATTAATAAATTACTCCATCACATCATGTTTGTATGTACATGACATTATTATTATCTCCATCACATCTGTATCTACATCACATCCACATCTGTTGACATCACCGAGGAGGAATTAAACGGCCTTAAGTGTAAATGGATGAAAAGCGTGCGGTGCCGTTCCCATCACTCCGTGTTGCACTGGAGCAGGTTCTCCTATCCGGATACTTGGAGTGTCTCGTTAGCGACGGTCAGGACCTCCGCATGCATTTGCGCTAGTTTGCTAATGCAGTGCTATAAAGCGGTTAGCGCTCAGACGTAACCTGCTCCAGAGTGTGTGCTGTTTAGTTTCTAAAAGAAGCACGTTCACTTTCAAACCTCGGGTCTCAGACGGCGCAATGTGATCTCTCTCTGTCTCTCTCTCTCTCTCTCCTTCCCTCCGGAGGACGCTTCTCATTTCCTGTCTGCCTCTGACCGCAGTGCCCTGGAGCTTTAGCGCTGTCACTGACTCGCTAACGGCTAACGCGGCCTCGGAGGACGAGATAAAGACGTCACGAGTCAGGAGAGAGAGCGACTCACACAACCCCGGAGGATTTAATCTCCCTCTGTGCTTCTCCAGGGACCCCTCACACACACACACACACACACACACACACACACACACACACACACACGCTCTATCTTTACTGCTCTTTCCATCTTTCCTTCAGATGACTCTCTCTCTCTCTCTCTCTCCGGAGATATTTGATCCCATGAGTTCCCAGCACGCGCTGATCGTCCGCGGCCTCGATGAAACAGGAGCAGGATTTAAAAAAAAAAAAAAAAAACAGATAGAAAAACGAGGGCAGAGGAACTGCAGGTAGCGGAGAGTGACAGAGATTCCCTCTGGAGCTTTGGCCTCAATTCAGCAAGCCACCAGGGCAGCATCTCTCTCTCACACACACACACACACACACACACACCTATAAACATGGCTAGTGTACTTAAAATGCTCCGTATATCCAAATTAGGAAAGGAAATGTACGTAAGTGCTATATGAAATATCTATAACGATGAGCCGTTTAGTTCAGCTCATTTTCACCGTAAACCAAAATAACCCCGCGACATCATCGTTATCTACAAAACAAAAACCTCTGCAAGCAAAGCCGCACCAAATACGATACAGTGGCAACAACGAGCCTCTTTCTGCACTAATGGTGTAAAACTGATTGCTGTTGTGAAGCGTTCAGGAGAAATGAAGCGTTTTATGCTCCACGGCTACGTTCCCTCCGTACGGAACTGATAGGACCAGCCGCCGTCTGCTGTAGTGACGTTTTTTATTTAACACGCATTGCTCTGACGTGATTGGCTCGGACCTTCTAGCCGTCCATCATACAAGAGGGCGGGGTTTTAAACATCAACGGCGTGGTGTGTGAACGAATGGAGTTTGTTTAAGGGCCAATTTACGGTTCTGAAAAATGAGTCCAATGCAGAAGTGCCACAATGTGCAGTTCCTCGAATGACCACTAGGAGATGGCCCCAATCCCCACAGAGCCCCGTGTAAAAATGTCCGAATTTACAACAGAAATAAACATGTTTACAGCCTGGGACAAAAAAAAACAACAACAAAAAAAAAAAAACACTTTTGGTCTCCATAGCTAGAGGTTACATTTGTGACAACTTGTACAGGGGGTCAATATTTATGTAACTCATCAGCTACAATTATAATAAGTAATAAAATGATGCATAATTATGGGCGTGGCTCATTGGAGTGACAGTTGCTCAAATCAAGTTCAAATTAGCCATGTTAACATTTTAGCTATGCTAAACTAGCTAGCATTAGCATAGGTGGTAACTGACGTAGGTAGGCATGTTCCAACTGAAGGCTAGTCTCCTTTGCTCCACCCATTTATGTATTAAGCGGGGTTTACACAGACTCTGGTTTTGTTCTCATTATTATAGACTGAGTTTCAAGTGAGAACGACATTTTTCTAAATCAAATGTGCAGACAGACTAGCGGCGTAGTCACAGTCACAGTCCTCAACGAATGCTAAAGGGTTTTGAACAGCTGGACGAATGAAGAAACTCAAAAATGATAAAAGACGCCGTCACACTTTAACTTTTCACACAATTTAATGCCAGGTAAATGATGATGTAATCATGTTGCCATGCCGACCGTTCAAGTAACTCCTGAACCTCCTGAAACACTTACCTGTAACCGCTTACTAGCTAAACATCAGCAGCGTTAGGTATTCCAAGCTCCGCCCATAATAGTTCCTGGACTGCTGAAAAACTGTAACCGGAAGCTTCCTGAGATGGAAAAATGGTTCCTGGTTCATTTAAAAAGGTTCCAGTGCTGCGAGCCGGACGATGTGTTTAAATACGGACAGATAACGACTGGCTGGCGCTGCAGAATGACATCCAACAAACGATAAGCACACATCGCATTACATCACGTCACATCTCACACACACACACACGCACACACACTCATAGGGGCTCTGGAGTAAAGCTGGACATTTTAAAAATATCTGTCTGTGAAAGGCGAGAAAACCACAAGCCCGGCGAGCGATAGTGCCAGATCAGTCATGTGACACTCGGGCACGATAAGGAACTGCAAATGACTGAAATTAAAGTGAAACTTGACCCGAGACGCACTGACGCTTCAATCTCCAGCCACATGGAAGAAGATTCTCAGGTAAATAAGGCACGTTATATTAGAAAAGCACCTTCTGATTCTGTGCCTGGTCCAGGAAGAAGTCGATGTGGAACTACAGGGTGGAAAATAAGCATGAAGATCAAGAACCAACGTCTGGAACTGAAGTGAAGCTGCAGAAAAAAATTATAAATAAAAAAACCAGGCGAGGGCTCTCGGTTCCTCCTGTAGCGTCCGTCTCTTACCCACGTCTCGTCATCCCGGCTGTCTCTTTAGATTTTACACCGACGCTGCAGCCGTATTGATTTTAAAATCCCCAACCGCTCTTCCCTTCACCTCACTGATGATCGATATAACCAGGCCTGATGGAAACGGAGCGCAAAGTCCTCGCCGCGTTCAGGATTTCCTCCTGATGCCAATGGAGACGTCATGGAGCAGAACCAACAACACTAACAACACTAACATTAGATTCCTGCTGCTGCTCCAACCTCATGACCTGAACTCTCTCTGAATCTCTCTTACACGAAATGTAGATATCATAAAAACGTTCCATGTTCCAGATTCCGCGTTCCCCGCTACACCACGGTGCGGTTCCTGAACCACTTCAACTCCAGTGTCTGTCTGCTGGTTTGAGTTAAAGCACAGGCCTGTACCTTCGTAATCACTGATCACAGGTGTATAAACACAGAGCAGCTTCAGCAGGTGAAGCTCCACCATCACTCCATCACCACCACTCCATCACCATCACCACCACTCCATCACCACCACCCCATCACCACCACCACCACTCCATCACTACCATCACCACCACTCCATCACCACCACCACCACTCCATCACCACCACTCCATCACCACCACCACCACTCCATCACCACCACACCATCACCACCACTCCATCACCACCACTCCATCACCACCACCACCACCACTCCATCACCACCACTCCATCACCACCACCACCACTCCATCACGTCCATACGTCTGTACGAGTTCTCATACCAGCTCATCAAAAGGGTTCTAGGAACTAAAAATATATAGTCGAAAAAATCCTCATAGCCTTTAGTTACAAGTTCATAAAAAAGTTTCTTTCTAATGGAAGTGCACTTTAATTCTACTCCGTACTCAAAAATTACCCTAAGTTGCTAAAAAATGTTCCTGTTCTTGCAGAGTTCATCAGCTCGTGAAAACACTACTGTAATGGAAGTGGACCTAAACCCTGCGTTCCAATTCAACAGTTCAGTTGTGTAGTGAAAAGGTTCTCACAGTGTGACTGCTCGTAAAAGTTCCTGAAATGGTTCTAATGGTTTGGGTGTCAATGCACCCCAAGTTAAACAGTTTCCAAAAAAGTTTCCTTGAGTTCCTGAAATGATTCTTGTAGCAGAAATAAGATGAATCCTAGGCTTATTAGAACGGTTCTTGTGTTCCTGAAAAGGTTCCTGCGTTCCTGATGCATTGAGTCTCTAAAGCAGGTTCCTGTAAGCTTTAACGGAGTCCTGTTGTGGACTTTGCTGTAGACGCTACTTTTACGCTGTTAGCATGTGCTAGCATCATTCACAGAAAAAGCGAAAAGTCCCGTGTGCTCTGGGCATCCATGTTTACTTGTTGCCTAGCAACACTGTTGTCTGGACTTTACCCATTAAACAGTGAGGGACCTGCGAGAAGTTTCTCATCACACGCACACACACACACACACACACACACACACACACACACCGAGCACAGATTTCTGTTCAGGATGCTGAGAAACGCTGTGACACAGAGCTCTGTATAACACACAGCATCGCACCGAACACACACTTTTCTTTAATCTCTGGATATGATCGAAACCTCAAGTCAGTAAAACACACAGGTTTCAGTTCTAAGAAAAAAATTACTTCAAAAGTAAAAAAAGTTGAATATTACAAAGACATTTGTTCAAACATGATTAAAAGAAATGCTGGCGTCTCATTTCTTTGCTCACACACACACACACACACACACACACACACACACACACTCACACACACAGAGGAAGTGATCGGCGCTGCGGTCGGGCCTTTATGAAACTGCGTTATGTTCTGAAAGTGAGGTGTTGAGTCAAGGCTGCAGCACCTCTCGCTCACCTGAAACCCAAATCTCACACCAGACCTTTCCTGAACCGTGAAGGTGTGAAGAGGAGCGAGTTTCGGCTCGGTGTGGTTTTCACGCCTTCTCGCTGATGCACAAACACACATCTTCACACCTCAGTCTAAAATCTACAATCCCACACGGACGTTTGTGCTTCCGTCAGCGAAAAAAAGAAAGCGCTTTGTGTTCTCGGGTTGTTCCTCATGAAGAACCCGGCAGCACAGAGGGAGGGAGAGAGGAACCCTAGAAACTTAACAAATATCCAGTGAACCTTCACGCAGCACGCGAGTCTACGCGAGTCTACTCGTGATAATCGTGTTAAACCGTGAGCACTGAAAAGTTTTCAGAATTTACAAACATCAGTTCCTAAACCACGTGACTAAAACAACCTGCGGATAAAAGCAGCACCTGATCCAGCTGTTCCTCAACTCACTTCAGTTTTTGGTGTGTGTGTGTGTGTGTGTGTGTGTGTGTGTGTGTGTGACATCACAATATGTGTAAACAATAAGTGCATTACGTCTTCAGCGACGGTTTTGCTTAGCGTGACGCGATTTGGTCCAAAAAAAACAAATCCCATAGTGATTATTTAGAAACATCAGTATTATGATCTCAACTGCGATACGTTTCCACTAAATGTACTGTTTTATATTCAACTGCTTTTATCGAGACTAACAGCAATAGCGGCACAAGAGGATGTTTGCAAATATATATTTCACACCTCAATACAGTTTCTTAAAACGATTAACAGATATTTAAATTATTGACAAACTCAAAGCTTTTTGCAATTAAATTATTGTGATTTCAAGTTTTGGATGATTAATTGTTCAGCACTAGTTTCGGTTTAGACCTTGTTTGACCTTGAAGGGTGAAGGGGTCACGTCGTTCAGAGATCAGTGTGTTCTGCTGCAGTCACATTTCCAGCTTCATGAAGAATAATTGAGTTATGGAGGAATATTTTAAAGCAGGCGGTGTGTCGTACAGCAGACTTACAAACCGCTTCTCTTCTCTATTCTGCAAATACTCTTGTTTTGTGAGAGTATTATTTCTTCTTCTTCTACAGGCCTGGAGTCTGGAGCAGCAGATTGACATTGATTATGAGATTATGGCTCTGAGACGTGACATTTAAGCAATCGACAGCACAAATTACACAGCGTTTCAGTGTTTATTAAATACTCTTAGTAGATTTAAATACTTTAATGTCTATAAGACAAAAATCAGACAGGAATCAGATTTGAATCGGATCAAATAAAAAATTATTTATTAGTTAAAATCACTGACTGATATTTTCGTTATATTAAACTGTAATCTAGTAATAATGTGTAATAACGGCAGGCGTCATGCTGTGGTCCTGCGGCTCCCCATAACGATACTATCAACTGTTGGAAGAAAAGGGGGCGTGGCCAGACACAGGTAACGTGGAGTCAGCGTGACGATGAAAGTATGCGCTCCACTCAGCCGTAACAGCCAACCACAGATCACAGGCTCTGTCGCGCGAGCTCACGCCTTCAGGTTCGACACGGAGAGCAGAACATCCTCACCACATCCTGTTCCTCCCTGATGACGTCATGCAGCTGATGGAAGCCAGAGGAACAGCGAGCAGGATTAGAAATCACACACACACACACACACACACACACACACACACACCACGTCCGGTGTTTAAAGATCCCACACCGATGATTCTTCATCACGTAGAAGATTAGAAGTGTAGAGAGGATCAGGATTTCTTATCGTCATAGTGATGAAACATGTGGAGTTCCTAAACTGAACTAGTGTGTGTGTGTGTGAGTGATTATAGGTGTGTCTGAGTGAGGAAGAGCTTTGTGTGAGTGAGTGTGAGTGTGTATATATGTGTGTGTGTGTGTGTGTGTGTGATATAATTGCACCCTCAGTTTCAGTGGCGCGGTGGGACACGCATCAACTTGAAATTTCGTAATTACAGTAATCACGCGCTCAGCCGAACACTCAGCTGCTAATGCTCCCCTCACACGCCTAAACACACGGTGCCACTCCACAGCCTGCACGCCAAAAACACCAAGGCCGCAATTTCGGCGCGCGGTGAAGCTAACGAGCGCTAATGCTACATTGTCCGCCAGGAGAAGATTACAAATTGTCACTGTCGCTCGCACAATGCGAGTTAGCGAGTGGGATTCGGCGCGCTGACATCACAGCGCACTTTACCGCCACGATGCCGAGCTGGCTGGGTGCCAAAACTATTAAGCAGGCACGGGTGTCACGATCGAATTATAGATGTTACAAAGGCAATAATATTTATTTATTTATTTTTTGTTTTTGTTTTTGTTTTTTGTTCTGCACATGATCTGTCAGTAACACTGGGCACAGATTCAGAAAGATGAAACGATGTTCTGCATCGAGCAAAGACAACAACTAGACACACGGCGCGACTGGACACACTGGGGGACGACTTCCTGAAGCCCAGGAGGGGGTGTGAGGGAGGATCCCACCCGGGGACGCCGCATCGTAAACAAGTGTCCCTCCACTGTTTAATACTTACACACACACACACACACACACACACACACACCATCATTAGCACTCAAAAAAACTTATACTCACATATCTGATTCTCTGTGTGTGTGTGTGTGTGTGTGTGTGTGTGTGTGTGTGAGAGGGTTTTACGGTTCCCAGTGTGTGGTGGAAGCTGTAGAGATTGATGAGGCTGGAGATGCAGCCTGATGAGCCGCTTCAGTCCTTTACTCACCTTCCTTTGTCTTAATGACGGACTAAATTAATTTCCCTCCATAACGTCTCTGAGCCGTGACGGAGTCGAGGCCTCGATTAGCCCGCGCGCCGCGCCGCGC
>JAQMYG010000014.1:24147064-24154564 GCA_030014215.1 Clariallabes teugelsi | reverse complement strand
AGGTAAATATGCAACCACTTAAGTAAGTAAATAAATATGTCCTCATTCTGCACATTAACATAGTAACACATTACTGTAGTGTCTCTCTTTCAGTACGTAACCAGGAAAACTAGCCAATAGCCACGCAGGCCTGAATGTGGGATTAGAGAGGAAGATAAGAGCAGTGGTGTTGAAGGCGCTCAGTCTTTACACCGAGACCCGAACGTAGCGGTCTAACGGCTACTGGAGCGCATTAGCGTTCTATCTTTATCAAGCGCTAGTCGATTAAAAAGCGTTTTACCCCACGGCCTTTCTGCTTAATCGAGAGAGATTTCGACCCCAGAGCCGATGAGCCGGCGCGAGCCGCTACCACGTTCCTCTCCCTAATGGCTTCCCTTTGGTTATCGCTAATGACCAGCGTGGCTAATGGACTGCGGAGAGCCGAGAGAGAGAAAAAAAACACAGTGGATCTGCATGGCAGCGTATGCTAATATAATAATATTTCACTAGAACTGCGTCAAGTGACAGTAAGAGCCCTGCGTGTTCCGACAGAACGCCTCGTCAGGAGGGAGGACGTGCAACCGCCACGCTAATAGTCAGGAAAAACCTTAGGAGCCAAGCAACAACGCTAATCTAACCTAGCAAGTAAAAGCTTACGTTTTGTAACCTAGCAGCAATGCTAATTAAACGTAGCAGCAAAGATAATCTTACATTGCAAGAATCACCGCACTGACTCCAAAATATATATTTTTTATTTACTTTTTAATTTATATACGCTTGGATTTAAAGGGGGCTAAATGTTGCAGTTCCTCTATGATCCTACAGGTGGAGCGCTAAACTATTCACTCATTACATTTACATTTATACATTTGGCAGACGCTCGTCTCCAGAGTGCTTTGAAGTTGGTACAAGCGAATTATTTGCTAAGTTTCTTTAGAATTGTAACAGAATCTGAAATGGAACATTGAGTCCTGCGGAGTCGCGTCCTGTCCGTGTTCCCCACGCGGGTCTGATCGCCCCTCTGCTCTCGGTGCTAGAGGCGAGACAGTATTTTAAAATCCCGTCTCGATCAATACGTGGAGGAATAAAGTCCTTGAAGTCTTTAAAGTGTGTTTTTCCCGCGAGGCCGGAGGAGTTCGGTGTTCATCAGGAGACTTCAGGTTTAACGGCCGTTCTTTACGACATCACTCTCCGGGTTTTGGTTATAGACCGAGGGCAGAGTCAGGGATGAAAAATCCTTTTAATTTTCTCGGTGCGAAACTTCCTGAGGTGATGATGCACATCAATCCCGCTCCGTGCCGCTCCCTCGCTCCCCGCTAATGGAGGGCCGACGCCGTTTTCTTCTAGTCCTTCTTCTCGTTTTTTCCCCCTCCTCTTCGCCCGTAGCGCTCGCCGGCTCATTTGATTTTTGGTCTAATCACCGACGCTGAGGAGCGGCTCAAATGAAAATGTGGCCTTGTCTCTTTCCTCCCACTGAGACGCAATTCAATCAAATCCCCCGGAGAAGAAAACGGGAACGGTGATGTGTTTTCATCAGACACCGCCATGGGACGAGGAGAAACGTCATGACATCATCACGAAGCGCCGAACAAACATCCTGCCTTCATTTATTTCTTTAATAAATTACTGTCTCTCTCTCATGGTGTCTCTCTCTCTTACTGTCTCTCTCACTACATCTCTCAGTATTGTCCCGCTCTCACTGTCTCACTGTGCTGTGTCTCTCTCACTATTCCTCTTTCTCTCTCTCTCTCTGTTTCAGTGTCTCTTTTTTCCATCTCTCTCTTTGTATGTCGCTTTCTCTGTCTCTCTTTTTTAGTCTCACTCTTTTATTCTCTCTCTCTCTCTGTAGTTTTTCCCCCGCTCTGTTTATCGCTTCATCTTGTGGTGGGACGCTTATTTTTTCTCTCACACTCAAAAGCGAGACACAAAGCGACATGCTTTTTTTTTTTTTTTTTTGATAAAAACTAAAAACCCCAACGGTGGAAAACTCGGGTGGGTTCAGTTTTCGCTTTTCCTGTATCTCACCCGCTCTTTTTTTTTTTTTCGCTCTGTGGTTGTTTGCTGTATGCGTGTGTGTGCAGTTTACAGATCATGCTCGCTGATTGTAAGATCGATTTACAGCATGATGCAAAAGTAATGGCACTAACTGAAAATATATATTAAAAAAAAAACAGAAGAAGGATTTGTATCCATCATGGGCTGTGTTTCAAACTCACCCTTGTTCACTCGTCCCCTTGGATTAAGGGGGGAAATGTTTTAACTGTTGGTTGTTATACAAGTAAATGTAAACGAGTTTCTAATCCATGTTAATGTGCTTCCGGTGTTTCCCTGACGTGAGGGTAGGGGTTTAGGTTTTCTAGTCCACTTCGGCGGTGCGCACTTCTGAGGCGTGTTAATGAGATTGAACAGCGACCTCGTCTCCACACGTTTATTGATCGGATAAATCCATCACTCCCTTTCCTGCGAACGCTCTGCTTTATGTGATATCCTTTAACTCATTAGTGTAAATCGTTTGCACTCTTGTGGTTCTGCACAATGAGCCGTGACCGCGCGGTCAATAACGATAAACGCATCGCTAATGGATCAGACCGCGCCGTCCAATCAGATCTGTTCATCATTCCTCCAATCGAGTCCATAATACAGTGAAACATCTAACGGCACCAAGACGGCTGTGTTCACAGCGGTCACACGCTGGATTATTAAGAACAGGAAGCGTAGAGCTTTTAAGGGTTTTCACCATTTAGGATCAGAATCATCTGAATGGGAGGGGCATACTGGCACGTCCCTGTCAATCACAGAGAGCCTCCATAATCGTTTGAGCTCTCATGTATGCAGAAGATGGTGGATAGCGATTTCCTTCGAGTGTGTTGTGCTTCCTTAGACGAAGCGCATCCGAGCCTTCCGCCTCCCCTGGTGGACAGGTGTAGTGTGACAGAGGGCGGGGTTAGCTAGTGAGAGGGAACAGGCGCCTGCGTGACCCGACTCTGAACTCCAGGAACGTTACTCACGTAAACACAGAGGTAACTGAATATAGCCCTTACTATAGACAATGCATAAAAATCACACGTGTGTCAAACCTCTTGAACAGAACATGATTGATGAAGATGAGGAGGAGGAAGATGTCGTATGTGGATTTCCCCCCATCGTCTGGAGCTCTGTATGAGTAGAGGGAGGTTAATGAAGACTACAGAGCCAAGAGAAAAAAAAAAGTGGATCAGCCCAATTAGCAGTGTTTCTTTTTCACTGATAAAGCCAAACATTCCCGAGAGGACACGTCTTGTCTCGAGTCCCTCGAGAGAGAGAAGCGACGAGATGGCATGAGACGAGATGAGAGAGAGAGAGAGGGAAAGAAAAAGAAATGTCCTTTCGCTTCAGCTCTGGCAGTGAACGCAGCGCTCTGATTTGTGCAGCCCTGAGGGGATGCGGATAAAACACGGGCCCATCTGTCACACGGGGAATTGAACACAGCCTGTTACAGTAAAGTGTATTTGCATCCCCGAACTGCTTTATTACGGCACCAGCTGAGGCCTCTGAGGCCTGCGTGTAACATAAAGCGACACTTCTAAACGGATCTGACGCTGGATAACAGGGTGGGGGGGGGGGGGCGAGGGGGGGGAGGTGGGAGTGGGGGGGGTGTCACATCTCTCCTGCGTCTCTCCCTCGTCTCTCCTGTGTTATTGAGTCGGACAGGAGGGAAGCAGAACGAACACACACACACACACACACGTATGTTCTTCTCCCCCTGTACTCTCCTCTATAATCATATACATGCGCATACTTCCTGCTGTTATTGACTTCACACAGGGTCGCGGGTTATAATCACACACTCCGCTGTCTCTCAGAGAAGAGCTTCCTCTGCTTCCTCTCAAAGTTATGATGTGTGTATGCTATGTGTTATGATGTGTGTTAGAATGTATGAATAATGTGTTGTGTGTATGATGTGTTATAATGTGTTATAATGTGTGGTTGGTGTGTTATGTGGTGTGTATGATGTGCATAAGTATCGTGTATCATGTATAATGTAATGCATATAATGTGTGTACAATGAATGTAGAATGTGTGTATGATTGTATGATGTGTGTATAATATGTGTTATGATGTGTTTTATGATCTGCATACAATGTATGATGTGTGTATGACATGTATTTGTATGATGTGTTGTGATGTGTGTGTGTATGTATGCATGTATGGTGTGTGTATAATGTGTGTTAAATATATGTTTAATATGTGCATGATGTGTATCAGGTGCATCATATATGTACAACATAATGCATATAATGTGTGTAGGATGTGTGTATAATATGCGTATAATGTTTATATGACTGTATGCTGTGTATATGATGTGTGTATAATGTGTATATATGTACATGACGTATGTATGATGTTTGTATAATGTGTGTATGATGTGTGTATAATAAGTGTATGATGGGTGTATAATGTGTGTATACTATGTCTATGATGACTGTATGATGTGATGTGTGTATATAATGTGTGTATAATGTGTATATAATAAGTATATGATGGGTGTATGATGTGTGTATACTGTGGGCATAATGTGTGTATGAGGTGTGCATGTGTATGATGTGACATGTGCATAATGTGTGTATAATGTGTGTATACTATGTCTATGATGGCTGTATGATGTGATGTGTGTGTGATGTGTGTATGATGTGATGTGTGTATGATGTGTGTATAAAGTGATGTGTGTATGATGTGATGTGTGTATGATGTGTGTATAAAGTGATGTGTGTATGATGCGATGTGCGTATGATGTGTGTATGATGTGTGTATGATGTGATGTGTGTATGATGTGTGTATGAAGTGATGTGTGTATGATGTGATGTGTGTATGATGCCCCCTCCCCTCAGCAACGCGCCTTCGCTTTCCAATTTAACCTTGAGGTGTAACGCGATGTGACGTCCCTAAACGTCTCGCGTCCTTAAATCAGCAGGAAGTGCCTCAGCGGGGAGCGTAATCACCGCGCCAAATTGCTAATTTCATTTCTCCCTGTCGCGTCCCCGCTCGCCGTTCGACTCCATTACTCAACGACAGCCTTTTAATGTTGCTGCCTCCCAGAGGTGCTGCATTAAAATGGAATAACTCGCCATGTAAATGAAAACAAAAACCATTACTTTTCCACTACACCCCCACCTCCCCCTCATCCCCCTCCTTTACCCTCATCCGCCTCCCTGGCTCCCTCGCTCCTCTCTTCTTCCTCCATCGAGGGAAATGGAAGCATGGAAGCTAATTGTCAGTCCATCTGGTGCGGTAATGAAGTTGGCCCGACATTCGGACACACGCGATGCTCCTTCAGATTCATGCGGAATGAGGAACATAGTCTGTGTATCACTGGCATGTCATCAGTGTGTGACACAACATCCAAAATATAACGCTACGTTCATGCTAGCATGACATGACAAGTCGCTTATGGTGCTTTTGGGCATGACCTGTTAGCTCATACTGTATGAGGAAGAGTAGCAGCTGTTAAAGAATACAATATGATACACACATCATACACATACAATACCCATACAATACAAATTATATAACATGATACAATACTTTATGATACAACAGCCTGATATAATACCATAATATATGTTACAAAGGAAATAATAGAATACCATACTTCACGAAATGATAGTACACAATGATAGTACACAATACTATATGATAGAAACAACACGATACAATACTATACGATAAGTATTATATGATGCTATATGATATAAATATGATATGACAATACTATACGATACAAATGATGTGATACAATACGATACAACACTATACGATGCAAGCGATGATACGATACAATACTATACAATATAAATTATATGATATAACAATACGATACAAACTATACAAAACAACTATACTATATGATACAAACAATATGATACAACAAAAACAACGAGACGATATGATATGACACAATACTATACGATACCAATTATATTATACCATACAATACTACAATAATACAATACTACTGTTTATGATACAAATGATTATCATAATGTAAATAATTAAGTTTACTCCATAGCTGTCTGTACATTTTTGAGAATAAGCAATTTGTAACTATAAATTACAAATTACCAGTTGTTGAAAGTGAAACATTTGAAAGCTATCATTTATGCTAACAACTCTTTGACCTAATGCTAATAATTATAACAATTAAATAGAATAAAAATTAAACAAAAAAAGCTAAACACAAAGCTAACAAGATTAGTCTAGATTAATGTTTCCAGCCATGTGAGAGATATAAAACAATGCTAATATGCCAGTAAAATTTATTGCAAATAAACTTATTGTTAAGTTTCAAGGCAATTGATAATTGAAACATAGCTGATATTTTAGAAACATAGCTGAACGTTTTGTCGATGTAGCATCTTTAATAAATTATTTGATTTGATGCCTAGAACATTAGCACAGCATCTCCATGACATCGTGTGTGTTATTAACAAGGCCGGTTAACATGCTAAGAGGTGAAGTGAGCGCTAACGGCAGGTTTAACCTCCCCGTAGAGGTGGCACCTGTGTGCTGCAGGTTTACTTGAAGACGTCCAGCTACATGGAGACTTTCATTATGACTAGCACACTTCGGCACAGCTAGGGCACTAGAAGTGTATTAATAACTCAGCAGGAAAACAACGAGCCTCAAATGTAGACAATCTGTCTCGGAATTTCGCTCCATCCAACATTCAGTCCAGAGCACACAAACACCTTTATCTGCTACAGGACATCCGCTAAACACACACAGGAACCTGCTCGTTTAAACAAACCAGACTTTAAACCTGAGCTAAAATATAAAGCAGTGAAGACGGCAATGCTAAACAAGTGGTTTGTTTGGTCCTAATTAGCATTCAGGCACCAAAATTAGCATATACCCTTGTGAGCCTGTGATCCAAACTGATTTGGTAGTAAAACATTTAAAACACAACTTCATTGTAAGTTCAAGGAAAATAAAAATAAAAACACCAAATACTTTGGCTAGCAGAGATAATGTTGCTAACAACAGAAGCTACATAATGATGTTTGCCATGTCTACATTTCATCTTAACAAAGCTACCACTGCTAAGAAACCGAGCAGCTCACATAATAGCTTTTTCAAGGGGGCGGAGCATCATAACCATCACAGAGAGGGTAACAAACATGACTGACACTTTAAACATATTAACGCTAGTCGGAATCGCTTACAGACGCTGTAGCTCTAATCTGTAAATACTGTAAATAAACTTGGTGTATAAAGTTTTGATTGATTCTGAAATCTGGTGTTTATGATCTAGCTAGCTAGCTCTCACTCTTACTTTTTCAACTAGCATAAAATGTCATTCACTGCTAATGTTATATAAGCGAACATTAACATTAAAATAGAGCACTGATCATCAACTGGCGGCCCGCGGGCTGAATCCGGCCCGCTGAGCCCGTCAATCCGGCCCGCAACTGGATTCCAAAATTGTGAGGATCAAAAAGAAAATAGTGGTCCACACTAGAGACCTGCGCGGGATGGATTTTTCAG
>JAQMYG010000014.1:24118359-24128976 GCA_030014215.1 Clariallabes teugelsi | reverse complement strand
GACACAAAGAGCAGGCTGATACAGAGAGAGAAAATGGATCTTTAACCTCTCTAATGAGACTTGCTTTTGCTTTAAAAATAAAATATGTTTTACACACACACACACACACACACACACACACACACACACACACACGGGGTCACAGTGTTATAGTAAACAGTACACACGCGCACGGATGTTGATTATACCAGTAAGAGACGAGAACTAAGACCCAGCAGGGGAGACGATTACCCACAATTCCGCAGCGCAAGAGAGAGAAAAACCGTCAGCCCATGTGACGCTCAGCGTCAAAACAAGAAGCGCATGCGTGTCACATGATACTCGGTACTCGTAAACCAAGATTTGTTCGTTTTCCAAGTCAAATAAAAAAAAAAAACTTTGCTTGTCTTACGGAACACTCGCAAACCGCGTTACTTGCAATCTGAGGTTTTACTGTATTTTTTAAATCTAACCCTGACACAATTTTAGGAACACAACATTTATTAAAGATTGTAAATAGTTAGAGTTATTTATAAGGCAGTGTGGTTTCGGGGGTTGAATCAACCCCGTCTGCCCCCAGAGAACTCCCTGACCCTCGGTAATGAGGCAGGAGGGGCGACCCGTCCAGAGCTCTTTGTTCAGTTCCACGCTGAGAGTCGATTAAAAGGCAGAGCTGTGTGTGAATAGAAGCCAATCAGGAGCAGCCGAGCATGAAGACGACGAATAATCACAAAAGCTCCGCTGAGACTCTGCTTGTCCTCTGCGTCCCACTTTGGGTCTCAACTTGCCCTCGTTCACTCACCACTGAGACACGGGAGCTCGATATTACAGTCAGCTCGTCTCTTGCTAGCAGTTCAAACATATTTTAAAACTTTTGTTTTGTGGAATGATTAAAGCACTCGTTAAAGATTAAAATAAAATCTACCAGCATGCTAACTTACTAGCTATCAGCTAACATAATTAATCTCTTCCTTCTTAAATTGTATGAAAGTTTAATTTTAAACAAAGTACAGAAATATTTCAGGGAGCTAGAATATTACCTGTCTGCCTAAAAGGTAACTCAGTAGTTATTATCTGATTTGCTTTTGTCATATTTCTAATATGTAAGTAAATTCTAAAAATTTTAGCATGTTTCTAATCGAATAACGTATAACTTTTCTTGTAGCTACTAAACAGACGCTTCATATCCTAGCTAGTTAGAAAATCAGTGATCTACTAGTACACTTAGAAACCTGCTAGTTTTGTTAGCTAAGCTAAATAAGGAGAACTTTAAAGAGTTAAAAGAGAACTAATTAATTTGACTGATTTGCTAGCTAGATGTACAGTTAGTTACCAAACGAGCACATGGCATAATATAAATCATTAGAAATAGAAACTACGTCACTGAGAAGAAGTAGTAGAGCTCACCGCTTCCTCTGGTGGCTGAGCGGAGCTAGTACAGTTATCTCGCTTCGCTAATTTAGTAACTAAACAACTGCTTTTTAGCCTGACAGGAGAGTTATTTGTTATAACTTACATTTATAGCTAGTTAGCTTTTACTAAGTTAGTTAGGTTTTAGGCGGCCACACAAGCGAGACATGTCTACTCAGACACAAGTCTAATACAACGTGTAACTGAGCGACTAAGGGATCTCACTCGAGGGGAAGTGGACGAGTGAGCATGAGGAGGTTTGGAACAGAGCGAGGTGCGAGTGTTTAGAGAGACTGAACTGCTTTTAACAACGCGGTGGTGTTTACAGAGCTAGAGTTAGTGCATTGTGCTGACTGGCACTCTCTGTCTCTCTCTTTCTGTCTTTCTCTTTTTTTCCTCTCCTCCGTGTGTGATGGACAGGTACAAACGACGTGGGCACGGCGTCCTGCTTCTTAGCGCCATTACTTTTGGCAGGAGATTAGAGGGAAATGGCAGATCAACACTGTCAGCCAGCGCAGCCTGCAATTTTCCTCACTCCTCTCAGCCCTCCCTCTCCCTCTCTCCATCGCTCTCCGTCTCTCTCTCCCTTGCTTTCTCTCCGTTCTGTCGCTTTTCACTGTCAAAACTGTCAGGCTTTTATCGGCCTCCATCCTGCCACCCCTCCTCCCCGCTCTTTCTCTCTTTCTCTCTCTCCCTCGCTCTGTCAGATTTTTTTCATTACAAAAAAAATGCAGCCTCTTTTTTTTTGCTCCAATCAGCTAGAAACGAAGGAGAGAGGGAAAGAGAGACAGACAGAAAGATGATAGATAGAGACAGAGGGACAGACATAGAGACACACACAGAGAGAGTGACAAAGAAGGACATACAGACAGAAAGACAAATGTAGACAGACAGACAGACAGAGAGAGTGAGAGAAATAAACAGAGAGAGAGAGAGAGAGAGAGAGAGAGATGATAAAAGCCTGATGTGTCTCTCGTTCTCTAATTTCCATCAGGAACAGCACATTTAATCTCTTCATTAAGAGCTTTTTCTTCGCTCCGTCCTCCTCCTCCTCCTCATCATCGCCCATTCGGAGAGACGTGTACCCCTCCTCTCATCTCTCCTCTCGTCTTTTTTTCTCTCCCCCGCTCCGCCTGAGTGAATTTGCCTGGCGTTTGACAGGCATTAGTTAGAGAAGCATATTCAGGATTCATTTAAAACGAGCCACGCGGGAATTAGACATAAATTCTCATTACTCTGGCGTATCGCCTTATTATTTCACCCCTCCCCCATTCCCCCGTTCGCATCTAAAATCACACACACACACACACACACACACACACACACACACACACACACGGTTTCAGATAGATAGATAGATAGATAGATGCACTTTAACGATCCCTGAGGGGAAATTATCCATTACTTATTCATTACAGATGATTGATGCCTCCAGTTTCCGACTCGAGCGGCGTCTCATCCTGATGATGTCAAGGGCACAGAGTCTGACCTTTCTAGGAAAAAAACATCTTCGCTGCTTCCTAATGAAGCGATTGTTTAATATCCTCAGAAAAAATTATGACACTTTTCTTAAAACAATGTGTCATTAAAAATTTGACATAAATATGTAACGCCACACACACACACACACACACAGAACTGCTGAGTCACTGATCTGAGACAGGGGGGCAGGGCCTAATATTCTAATGAGCATCTTGATTGACAGGCTTCTGTCTGAGATAATGCCTGTGACAAGGTTTCGACTCTGTACACGGTAGCTACACTCGCTAGGCTAGCGTTCTCATTACTCATGTGGCTAGCTTTCACTTTCTATGTTAGCTTTCTTTTTTCTGGCTAGGCTAGCTTTCACTGGATAGGTTAGAGTTCCTAATATTTGCTAGGTTAGTTTTCACATTACTGGCAAGGTTAGCTTTCACTGGCTAGGTTAGCTTTCACTTTAATTGTTAGGTTACTTGCTCATTACTTGCTAACTTTAGTTTTCATTAGTTAGGTTAGCTTTTGCTAGCTACACTGGGTTTCTCATTACTTACTAAGCTCACTTTCACATTACACGCTAGGTTAGCTATCCCATTACTCGCTAAGCTAGCGTTCCCATTACTCACTATGCTAGCTTTTCTGGGCTAATCTTTGGGCTAGGTATTGACCACAGTAAATGCTGTGAAGATCTAAAAGATGCAGTTTTAATTTTTTTACTAACACTGATATTTGTGTTCACAATCTAGCTGAAGTCATTTCCATGGTTACGCGTAGCTAGTCAGTGTAACTCAAGCAAAACATTAGCCTGTACCTAGAAGTCAGTGTGTGACTGTAGATCTAAAAAACTAACAATCAACTGTGAATAAACAAATATTTACAGATAAATGTCAGAGTGCTGACGGACAAGTGCTGATGATGAACATGTATTTTTATTCTTTTTTTCTGTTCTAAACGATCACTTCTCACACACTAACACTGTGACCTCACTTCCTGAGTGGGCGGTGCTTACCTCACTGAGGCGGTCCTTGGAGCTGCTCCGGTTGGCCGTAGCGTTCACCTCAGGAGTTTTGGGCTCCGTCACCGTCCTGACCGTCTGGATGAGGGCGCTTTTAAACTGGAGAAACAAATAAAACACATCACACATGAGCTCTGAAGGTGTTGATTAGATCATTGTTTCTATAGCAACAGCTGCGGTGTAAGAGAAATAAATCACTTGGGGTTAAATTTCTGATTTATTATAGAATTGTACAGTAACAACAGCTAGAGGATATTCTGACCAGCTGCCCAGTGACTCCGTGAGTGTGTGTGTGTGTGTGTGTGTGTGTCCGTCCCAGGGGCAGCCCAGGTCTCCGCATTTCTCCTCTAATTAAAACAGATCACTGTTACAATTAACCTTTCTGCTAAATATCAATTACAGCCGCAAGCAGGGATGAATTAAAGAGGTTGTCTGACCAACACACACACACACACACACACACACACACATGCATGTTTAACCCCTCAGCCAAAAAGCATTATGTCTGAAACTAGGACGCTAAACAGAGGGTCATGAGGTGAAATATACCTGAGATTTGGTTGCACGGTTCTCGGGCTGTGTCACAAATCAACTCCTTCACGCTAGACGATACTGTACAAGCATTTGCTCACAAAAAAACTAATGAAACATTACCTTATGGTGCATTCAGGACCTTCCCCTTATACTCACTGCTCAAATGGATAAGACACAAAGCACAAACTAGCTAACGATTCACACTAGCATGTAGCTGTGAAGCTGTTTATACGCACACGGCGACAGTGGAAATGAGACAGAACCATCCGGAACGTCAACTTTTACCTCAGAAATGTTGAAAGATCTCTTATAAAAAAAACAAGATTGTTATTAGATTTAGCACCAAGCGCTAATCAGCCTTCAGCAGTTTTCCGCATGATGCACTGTAGCAGTGCAGTCGCTAGCTCTGTAGCTAATTACATGGAGCTAACGCAGTAACACTGCAGCACCAGATACCATTAGTTATCTTTAACACCTCACACTGTAGCTGACGAGCTGCTCATCGTTGTTTGTCCTCAGGTTAGCTAAATGTAACTAAATGTAACTGTAGTTAGCTGTTTAGCTAATGCGATGATGTAAGTTTAGTGTAGCATTAGCCAGCTAGTTTAGCCGTCTGTCTCTTTCTCTCTGTGTCTCTCTTTGACTTTCTCTTTCTCTCTTTCTGTCTCTCTCTCTTCCTTTCTTGTTTTGTCTCTTTCTCTGTCTCTCTGTCTCTTTTTCTTTCTGTCTACCTGTCTTTCTATGTCTATCTCTGTATCTTTCTTTCTCTGTGTCTCTCTTTTTGTCTGTCTCTGTTTCTCTTTTTCCCTTTCCATCTATCTGTCTCTCTCATGTCTCTCTATTATTCTGTCTGACTGTTTGTGTCTCTCTTTCTGTCTCTATCCATCTGACTGTTTGTGTCTCTCTTTCTCTGTGCGTATCTTTCTCTCTTTATTTCTCTCTCTCTGCTTTGTCTCTGCGTCTCTTTTGGTATCGCCATGTGTCTGTCTCTCCTCATGTCTCTCTTTACCTGCCTGTCTGCCTATGTCTACATCTGACTATGTATTTCTCTAGCTCTCCACCTGTCTCTCTCTCTCTCTCTGTCAATCAGTCTTTTTCTCTCTATTTCTGTATCTCTCTCTCTCTCTTTTCCCTCCTCCAGTACCCTGTCTTCGTTTCTTCTTCTTTTCCCTTTTTTCTCGCTCTTTCCACCTCACTCTGTGCCGTTCTGTGTTTCTCTTTACATACTTTCTCTCTCGCTCTCTCTTTTTCCCAGAATGCACACTGACACACATTTAAAAGTCCCTAAACTACCAGCTGTTGATTTGGGACGGAGCCCCGTAACAGGGACGTGGACCACTTGCCACACTGAGCGGCTTCCCACAATCCTACAAGGATTTCCCATCATGCATCTTTTCATGTAACAATACAACTACGATCACTATATGTACTGAAACACACTCACTCTTTGGTGACTTTGTTCTCTATTAGTGATGAAAGTAGAAACATGTTTTACTAACTCTAATGAATGCTAATGAAGCAAAATCAAACAGTAGCTAATATTAATTCCTTTAGTTTCATCTTAACCATACTCAAACACACACACACACGAACACACTTTGATCCCTGTCTTCTCTATTAGTGCTGAAAGTAGAAACATGTTTTGCAAATTGTTGCGAATGCTAATGAAGCGCATTTCAATACGCCGTCATGCTCAGCTAGCGCGCTTCATTTGCAAGGCAAAATCCGAGTTTTAAAATCTTCTTGGCCCGAAGCAGCACCATCTGCTCTGAAAATAAACAAATCTGTGTCTTCATCGACGACGAGCTCTTATTCTTTACGACTCCGAGACGCTGAAATTAAATTATCACCGTTATTATTCTCCTGGAGGACCGCGCTCCTGCTGTTAGCCTCCTGTAGCGCTCGGCACTTAGCCGCACTGCGTTCGCCGCCCCAGGTGTGTCTTTAACATTCACGGCAAAACTATTTGTAGTTCGGGACGCTGTGGATCAAAACACACTCACGAGTAAGAGTAGCTAAAAATAAGGTTATAAATTTTATGTACGATAAACCGCTAGTGTGAACAGCCAGTTATATAATTAGCATATAACTTAGCATAAGTTAAGATACGGTCTCAAAGTAAGGAATAATGCACAACAGAGGGCACGGTTCTACGAATACAATCCATACTGGAGAGTTTTATTACGCGTGTACTAGTGTTAATTTTGTCAGCTATTTAAAATTTTAGTCTTAATCTTAGTCCCGGGATAAATGTCCCTGTTAGTTTTTATCATATTTAGTCAATCTTATCCTATTTTGTGTTTAATCAAGTTTTAATCGACTAAAAGTCTGGACATTTTAGTCTAGTTTTAGTCAGAGGAACCTGTAAGTATTTTAGTCTAGTTTTAATCAATGAAAACATTTTAGCAATAAGATTATTATTAATTAACCCTACAGTCAATCTAGTCTAGCCGAAACCCTCTGCTGCATGTCCATATTTTTTTATTACAAAACAATAGGATCAATACGGACAATACAGTGTTTTGAAACGTTTTATATTTTTTTTATATGAATGTACACACTTGGACTGTTGTAGGGATACTGTAGCTCCTCTGGGTCACAATCATTTGATAACCTATTAGCTTAATGTGTTTGGCAACGGTTTAGCCATAAAAAACAAAACAAAACATCACAACATAATTATATTAATTTGTGGTAACATAATTACCACAAATAATCTGTACAAGGCTCTTTTTTATGAGGTCACATTAGCTAAACTTATAATAATTGAAATTGGCTTGCTTAATACACACATGGAAAAAGGGACAAAAATCATTAAAAAAAAGTTTTTGCTTATGTGTATGTTTGTACACACCCACTGGAGACACGTTTGAACCACAGACTGTATAAAGAGACCTGGACAAACCCTGAAGAGAGTTTTTGAAGATCAGCTGTGAAGGGTCCGGTTGTCGCCATCTTGGCAGGAGCTGACTCCGCCCAAACCTGTTTAATTCATAAATGGTCAAGTGGGCGTATCAAACTATTTAATTTATATGCTAATGCATTTGATTGCACTCGGTAATCCATACCCTACACACGTCCCATGCCAACTTCTACATTACTTGCGGTGAGTTAAATTACAACGATTCCAGTTAGCTGGTTAGCGAAAGTGATGTGTAGCACACATTAGTGTAGAGATGCGCTCTGGTTTGGGATGGGACCTTTAAATGGGCAACATTCTAATAAAAATAGGAAGTAACGAGGAATCCTAACGCTTGGAATGAAGCCTTAAATGTTCTAATTGGAGCAATTGTCCGATTTAGGTGGGAACCCAATAAGGACCAGCACAAACAGGGGTGAGGCACTTAAACGGCTGAAGCTCTAATTAGAGACCTGAGTGGTGCTGAGGTGCGATTTGGGACGGAGCCTCATTCAGTAACATTCCTCTGAATTCACAACGAGAAGTTCGGGTTTGCATTTTCTTTTTCTTTCTTTTTTTCCCTTCAGAAATGTATAAAGTTATTATCGCGTCTTGCGGCGGTTCTTCCCTCGGTGTGACTTTCACACTCTAAAACGACACCTGATGTAACGACACGTCCTGACGCTTCCTCCTTTAATTAAATCAAAATTGAATTCAATTAAAATTTAATTAAAGGCTTTTTCACGTCGTGAGGCGAGAAACTTGTTGAGAAACTCGTGAGGCGTCGGTTTTTACACGTGTTCATTTCTCTAGCGCAAACTAATTTCACCCTCACCGCTGTCCTCCCCCCGTTCATTTTAATATTAATTTTAATTAGCACGTACCAGGTCTCTTGTTATGTTTAAAGTAAAAATATATATTTTGTCGGAAACGCGTTAAATACGCGTCGAACCCAAACCCTTACGGTGTCGCGGTCACATTTTTAGGTAGAAATATTTAACCATAAAATACGCGCTTAGAAGCGATACACGGGCGATAAACGGACGCCGGTGGTCATGTTAATACTGAGACATATCTCAACTAATAAGGGCTAGTGTACATAATCAGAACGCTAGTTTAGTTAGCTAGAGATATCACGGATGTCAGGAAGTTATGGGGTGTGTTTCCTAATTTACATATTCATGAATATTCATAGATCCTGGTATTAATTTCAGAGAAAGACTAACAGTGTAGAGGTCGTCGCTATGCTATTAAAACTGCACTAATTATTTAACATTAACATGTGTGTGTGTGTGTGTGTGTGTGTGTGTGTGTGTGTGTGTGTGTGTGTGTGTAATAGGGAGAGCAAAGGAGAGAGAGATGAGAGTTGCAGGAAATTACAACAACTCTGATCTGAAGATTAATTGCCTACACGAGCCAGGCTATGACCTTGGCTACCATTCTTTTTCCTGTGTGTGTGTGTGTGTGTGTGTGTGTGTGTGTGTTCGTGTGTCTGTGTGTGCACGCACTTGGGTGTGGGCATGTCTGTGTGTTTTGCTCTGAAGGTCAAGTGAACATGTAGCAGCTTGCTAACAAATGATGTGGGCAGGAATCGTGTGTGTGTGTGTGTGTGTGTGTGTGTGTGTGTGTGTGTAATCACACTGTGCTGCAGTGTAAACCAGATTGATCGAATGAAACCTGAGTAATATTTTATTTAAATTAATAAATAATGTACTTTAAAACAGAAAAAAATACATTTACACACGATGTATGCTATAAATGTAGCGATATGCTAACTGTAATGTTATGCTAATTGTAGTGTTACGCTAACTGTAAAGGTGTATACAGAGTATGCTTAACCTGAACATTAGCTTAACACTAACATGAGTTTAGCACCCCCTACTGGTGTCATTATCTTTCCTTTTAATTTTTTTTAACAAATGTATTTTTTACTACTACATTTTATACAATTGATTACAGAGCTAGTTAAACTAGCTTTTAAATAGAGTTTTACTGAAATCGATGTTTTGAATTTTTCCGCCTCACTACAGTTTGTATGAACGACATGACAGCAACGTGCTACAGTAGCTAGCTAAATTAACTAGTCTAACTAGTTCATGCTAGGTGTCTGATTGCCTAAGTTACCTAGCAACAATGACATCATGATTATTATTCACACAAATTACAATCTGATTAGTGTTTAATGTTAAGTGTATTCACTTGATGTTTTTAATTCTCTTCAGTATAGCCAAGTAGAACAATATAACTATTTAACTAGCGTATAAAATAAGCTCCATGTTAGTTAGAACAACATTAGCCTGAAATGTGGACATGCTTGTCAGCTCACCCGTCACATTCTCACAGATGTTAGCGAGCCGGCGAGCCTGGTGTTTAGCCAACACACTCCACATAGTTGCTGCTTAGTAATGTGACAATAAATTAATAATTCAACCAGGTCTTAGTGGTTACACATTTACAGATTCCTAGTTAAACCTAAAATTAACAAATTTTAAAGTGTTTCTAACAGTTTATTCAAATGTTTTATGATTAGAGTTTTCTTCTCTAATCTATGCTATTATTTTATGCTAATTGTTCTTAGCGCTGTAGCTCCTACATGGTCATTCACGTACAAAACGTGATCGCTTTTTTTGATTTAAAAACATGATGTTAATAATAACTGCGCTGAAACATAAAGTCAGCCTCTGTAAAACTCCTGCATTTTAAACATAGAAACTCACTCAGACTTCACAAGAGCACGCAAGAGAAGTGAAAGCGTTTAGCATAAGGCCTGCAAATAAATTCAGCACACTTTCACAGGTCACAGGGGTCATATTCAGCACGCATCTTCAGCGCTCAACTTCAGCGAGAAACACTGCAGGCAACGGAACACGTGAACTTTACGCTAACGGTCAAAGCATCCAAAGTCAAAGAGCAGCAGCAGGAACCGGCTTCATTTCATCAGTTTAACACAAACATAGTAACGTTACTCAGATGATCCACACAGAAGAACTGTGAGCGGAGCCGTGTCTCTGACCACACACTGGGAGAGGACCTTTATCCAACTTCACTACAGAGGAGATCAGAACGTTCTATACAGCACACTTCACCTACTGTACAGTGTACTAGCTACAGATACTAGCTTTACTGAGCTCTTCAGTGGTGGGAGGTAACTGAGGACATTTATTTCGTTACTGTACTTATGTACATATTTCAAACATAGCGCAGTTATTATTAACATCATGTTTTTTAATCAAAAAAAGCGATCACGTTTTGTACGTGAATGACCATGTAGGAGCTACAGCGCTAAGAACAATTAGCATAAAAT